>CAJPIZ010000670.1:6053-21956 GCA_905368565.1 Medioppia subpectinata
AGAGAGAGAGAGAGAGAGAGAGAGAGAGAATTGTGAGATGTATAGCAAATCGCTTTGTATGTGAACTTGAAATTCAAATTTGAGACATGATTTACTTATGGCTCGCACTTTAGGGACTAAATTATAGGCGAGTTTTGACAATAAATAATAATAACTTAAAGGGATCTGTAATTTACGACTCCATACGGAGAGAGTGTGAATAAAATGGACATTTAAATTACCATCTAATGGATTAAATAATAATACAAAAGAAATTACTTTCACGAAAGAGAGAGAGAGAGAGAGAGAGACGAAATGAAAGAATAAGCAAATATTGATTAAATTTGAGTATAGTTTTTGAATTAAAAAGTATATTTCGAGACAAAGCGTGTATTAAAACAAATTATGAGTTAATGATTGAAGCGTTTGTTAGCAAAAATTTATGCGAATTAACGACTGGTTTCCCAAATGATGGCAAAACATATTGCGAGAGAGCATATGGAGTGAGCACTTATACCATCAGCTATTTTAATATACATCCCATTAATAGCTTAATGTAATTAACAGAGCATTAGATGAGATGAATCAGTGCTTCAATAAAAATAAATTAATACGAAAAATGTAATGAATTATTACAATATAGAGTCGATTAATGATTGCATATATAATATATATATGTCTTAAACTTTTTTAAAAAGCAAATTTTTGGGTGTGATTTGAAATACGGGCTGAAATATCACGACTCGCTCTCGGATGCAAAATATACGGCTAACTGTACGGCACTGTAAGGTATCGAGAAATTCAATGATAGTGCTCTCTCTCTCTCTCTCTCTCTCTCTCTCTCTCTCTCTCCTTTGGAGGACAGCCACACCTTTTTATATACCAATTTCTAAGTCTACCTGAAGTTTATAATATTATACATAAAACAATCGCACAGTATATCACAGTTAATGGGTTACCAATACTATAGCCCACCAAATGTCTGCTGACATTGAAAGCCATAAATATTGTTGTTTTATATACACTATTAACGAAGACATACATTGTTATTAAAGTTAATTACCAAATATATAAAAGCTGTTATTTTTGATAATAAAAAATATATTAAAGTAGTTATACACAGATGAGAGAGAGAGAGAGAGAGAGAGAGAGAGAGCACACTATCATTGAATTTCTCGATACCTTACAGTGCCGTACAGTTAGCCGTATATTTCGCATCCGAGAGCGAGTCGTGATATTTCAGCCCGTATTTCAAATCACACCCAAAAATTTGGTTTTTAAAAAAGTTTAAGACATATATATTATATATGCAATCATTAATCGACTCTATATCGTAATAATTCATTACATTTTTCGTATTAATTTATTTTTATTGAAGCACTGATTCATCTCATCTAATGCTCTGTTAATTACATTAAGCTATTAATGGGATGTATATTAAAATAGCTGATGGTATAAGTGCTCACTCCATATGCTCTCTCGCAATATGTTTTGCCATCATTTGGGAAACCAGTCGTTAATTCGCATAAATTTTTGCTAACAAACGCTTCAATCATTAACTCATAATTTGTTTTAATACACGCTTTGTCTCGAAATATACTTTTTAATTCAAAAACTATACTCAAATTTAATCAATATTTGCTTATTCTTTCATTTCGTCTCTCTCTCTCTCTCTCTCTCTTTCGTGAAAGTAATTTCTTTTGTATTATTATTTAATCCATTAGAAGAGAGAGAGAGAGAGAGAGAGAGAATTGTGAGATGTATAGCAAATCGCTTTGTATGTGAACTTGAAATTCAAATTTGAGACTTGATTTACTTATGGCTCGCACTTTAGGGACTAAATTATAGGCGCGTTTTGACAATAAATAATAATAACTTAAAGGGATCTGTAATTTACGACTCCATACGGAGATAGTGTGAATAAAATGGACATTTAAATTACCATCTAATGGATTAAATAATAATACAAAAGAAATTACTTTCACGAAAGAGAGAGAGAGAGAGAGAGAGAGAATTGTGAGATGTATAGCAAATCGCTTTGTATGTGAACTTGAAATTCAAATTTGAGACTTGATTTACTTATGGCTCGCACTTTAGGGACTAAATTATAGGCGCAATACGGAGAGAGTGTGAATAAAATGGACATTTAAATTACCATCTAATGGATTAAATAATAATACAAAAGAAATTACTTTTACGAGAGAGAGAGAGAGAGAGAGAGAGAGAGAGAATTGTGAGATGTATAGCAAATCGCTTTGTATGTGAACTTGAAATTCAAATTTGAGACATGATTTACTTATGGCTCGCACTTTAGGGACTAAATTATAGGCGAGTTTTGACAATAAATAATAATAACTTAAAGGGATCTGTAATTTACGACTCCATACGGAGAGAGTGTGAATAAAATGGACATTTAAATTACCATCTAATGGATTAAATAATAATACAAAAGAAATTACTTTTACGAGAGAGAGAGAGAGAGAGAGAGAGAGAGCCGGGGATTAATGAGAAAAAGTGAGAGGTAGAAATGTTATTATGTTTTTTCGAGATAATTGTATAACGTGTTAGCAAACGACTAAAACTAATGAAATATTGTCTAAACTTTTGTTTTAATTTACAAGAGATGTGTTTAGTTCTTGAATCCAATGTCTACTCTATATATTCCATCGGATCTAATGTTAAAACCATATATTCTGAATGTGTGGCCAATTTGTTCACTCGTTAAGTGTTTGACAAACTATTTTTATGGGGCAAAAGTGTTTTGTGGCGCTAACCCTAATGCTATGTTTAACCCAACCGTAAATATTTCAAATATTCTTCAGTTATTGAACCTAAAAATAGCGATAAATTCGCCATCACTTCACTCTCTCCTCCCTTTCATAACAAGACAAATACAATGCATAACACAAGACATGCCATCCATTCCCTGTGTCTAACATGTATTGAGCACTTTATAATACAGTATACACCGTATGACACCAGTTAGTGAGTTATTATATAATGACTCTCTTAGTCTCTCTCTCTCTCTCTCTCTCTCTCTCTCTCTTCTCTCAGGAATACAATTGAATGTAAATCTGATTACCAAAAGAATAAGTGAATGTAAAGAAGAGATAGAAATAAAGGGAAAGGGAGGCCAAAAAGGAAAGGAAAGGCGCATCTAATGAGTGGCGCGTAATGTGTTTGTCGGCCGATATCTGCGCAAGAAATCACTGGAAATCCACGAAAAACATGAGACACACGAAGTCATTGGACAGCGCTGTATGGGAAGCGATGGATTGCAACGCTTGGTTGGCATCACAGCACTCGGTTGTCTTGTCGTTCCCCTAACTCTCACTTTTCTATTAACTATACCCTAATATATAACTAGAAATCACATAAATTTATGGCAATTGTATTCATATACGACTAAATTAAAGGATATCAGTGCTCGTGTACTCTCTCTCTCTCTCTCTCTCTCTCTCTCTCTCTCTCTCTTTTTCTCTCTCTCTCTCTCTCTCTCTCTCTCTCTCCTCCCTTTCATAACATCACAAATAATGCTAACACGTTATACAATTATCTCGAAAAAATATAATAACATTTCCATCTCTCACTTTTTCTCATTAATCCCCGGCTCTCTCTCTCTCTCTCTCTCCACTAATGTTTGCAATACATAAGCTTGAATTATGGTTTTAAATTTGTATCGCCAGCTCTGGTATACTTATACAGTACTGTACAGTATATACTGGTCATACCGTATCTGCCATACATACAGCATTTACTGTACAGTATGTATACCTGGATGTGCTATCGCCCACCTGTTACCTCAAAACGGTTGGGCACTGTTGGGCACAACATCTTGGGTTGCAATGCACTCACAAATGACTTCCCGAGCACTCAACCAAACCGATGCCAACGCATATCCCAACACCAGATCCCTTGTTCCCCATCCCTGTGTGGTGTCTGACAGACACCAGTTCTTGAGATACCTATTGTTGAGATACTTAAATCTGTTTCATTGGCCACCAAACCAGTCAATTGAATCTCATATCTAAACAAATGATCATAAATTAGACAATCATTTTTTATTTCAAGTTATTTTTATGATTTTTTCTTGTTTTTTCTTGTTTCGCCAAATGATACCCGACTTATGGCTGTTATATAATTGGATGTGTCTTAAGTGAAGTCACACTTTTAAGGTTATTATTTATTTTTAGGGCTTATTTTTACGGTCCTTTGCCTTAAGTTTATGGATAGGAATTAATTAACAAAATAATCATTTGAGTGACTGATTGACTACTGAATGCAATTAAACGCTTATTAATAATAATAAATTCTTTAGGAAATACATCACGAATTTTAATTGCAATTAAATTTTATTTTTTGAAACATTTTCGTTAATAACTTAACGCCAGAAATTTTTCTCGATTATAATTTATAAATTATATAAACTTTTTTCAAAAACATATTTGTCTCTAATATAAACAGTTTATTACAAAAAGTTATTAATTAGTAAAACAAATTTTAAACACAGTCTAATGATTGTTGGTATTTATAGACCACTATTACTGTACTGTCTATTGAGGTTAACACTAAATCTCATATTTAAATAAATAAACCCCAAAAACGCTTTAATTATATAATAAATGTTAATATTTGTGCGAAAAATACCTATTCTTATCTAAAACCATGAATTTATTATTAAAATAAACGTCTCGTTATAATTATGTCTTTCATTAAGACATATAAATATATATTTCAAAAATTATTATATAATTAGAAAAATATTAAATATTTAGTTTATGAGACAAATTCCGCATATATTCTGATTGCATAACAATATCTCTCTGGACCTCAAAACAGGACTTAATCTAACAATAAGTAAATTTATGTATAAAATATATAAATAACAACACAATTGACCGCAACATAAAGTGCTTCCGTTAATAATTGTTGTTTATATCGGGAGATAAAAAAAACAGACACAATATATTCTACATAGATATACATGTATATAATGTACAATATCTGTCGACAGGTATAGTTTATAACAACTCCGGACAAAATAAGCTTATGTTTTAATTGTTTGGATATGTTTTTTGGCGAGTCTTTTGTTGAGCTAAATATTTGTTGTGTTGTTTTCTATGAGCGCTGTTTTGGTGGCCAAACAAAAGTCCATCGATAACAGCAAATAAACAAATAAATAATAATATACTGATATATTTTAGCACAAAAGTTATCGTTATAATTGTTTTTTGTTGGACATTGCGTTGAGTAAACATCGCATCTGAATTGAAATAAATAAAGGTATACTTTATATGGTATACTAAACACGAAAAGTTAAAATTTTTGTTTAAAAGTTAGTTCAGCTGTAAGTCTATGTTATTATGAAAATATTGTGAAAACAAAGAGTGCCTATTGTTGGTGGGAATTGTCAACTTTGCCTCAATCGTAAAAAACAATACCTAATATCTATATATTAGGTATGAATTCATGTATGTAGTGGTCAGGTATGCGAGAGAGAGAGAGAGAGCCGGGGATTAATGAGAAAAAGTGAGAGATGGAAATGTTATAGAGAGAGAGAGAGAGAGAGAGAGAGAGAGAGATGTATTGAGCAAAATAAATATTCACTCAACAAAAAACATGCTAAAACAAAATATAATTTGCTATTTTGCAAGTGTATGTGTTGTGTGAATCAATACATGGCTAGTGGTGGCAGAGGGAGGGCGGGTCTCACTGTTTATTTAGTTTGCAATTTTTTTTTGTAAAACTAAAGTTACGCTTACGATTACCCCGAGTATACCTGTAGTCAAAATAATGCATAACTAATCGCGAATATCCATTAACTCGTATGAAATCAATACACAAATGAAATGCACTTTTATTTTATTGTCCCGAAGAGAGAGAGAGAGAGAGAGAGAGAGAGAGAGAGAGAGAGAGAACATAAATAATAATATTATTTATATTTAAATGAGATTTGCTTTTACTGTCTGTTGGCTGAGAAGAATGTCGTGTTTATTGTATATATTGGCAAAAAATACATACATTTTCTATGATTATGTAGTTTTGCTGCCGACCCCCACCCCAGCCATCCCCTCCCTGTCCCCACCGATAGACATGTGCACTATATTAATGCCAACTATTTTTTTTCGTGCTTTAAAACACATTTGAAATATTCTGACAAAACTTATCAAAAGTTATATAACTTTCAAAAGTGAAAAAAACTTATATAATTTTCATTCAATAACTCAACGCATGAAAGCATTAAAGCATAAAATTACTAAAAATTTAATTTTTTTGCTTAATATCATAACAAATATGTTTCAACAAAATATAAGTGAAAAGTATTTTTTAAAAATGATTTCAGATTTAAATTACTTTTTGACAGAAAAATACTGAAAATATAAGCCAATAGACAAACACTACTTTCATAAGTAGTTTTGTATAACAAAAATATTATTATTATTTCGTTATTTTCTTGTTTTTATTTCACTTGTAATGAAATTGTGTTTTATTTTATTATTTTAGCGCAAAAATTATGATTATATTAAACAACAAAATAAATAGCATTTATTAATAATAACAAGTGTTTTATAACTCCATCTTCACGTCAATCATCATTTATTAACGAGATTTTAATCTCAAAACCCAATCAATTAAGTCACAAATGTTTAGCACATTATTTATCAAAACTTTACTTAACATTATCGCAGATTTCAATCAAAATATGATAATTGTTGCCAAAAAAGTAATTATTTTTTGCTTTTATGCAAATTATAGGCAAACATATTGCGGACGACTCACCAGAATATGCCGTAAAATCCAATTAAAAAACACAATTAAATTATTAATTATTTGTTTTATTCATTACATAATTAACAAAACTAGTAGTAAAACAATGAAATTCAAGCCAAACACTTCTCAACCGATATATAAATTTGAAATTAATTTATGAAAATTAATTCTCAATCAAAATAAAAGGGTTTATAATAAATACTTTCGACAGGAATTTGATCGTACGATTAGACCGCAAAAAATGGTTAATCGATCAATAAATTATATGATTTTATTTTTATTTTCTAATGAAACTCAGAATTCATTCATTTGGTTTACAAAATCATTTCATTTGGTATTCAAATAAATCTATTTTTCTTTTGTCTTTCAATCAAAATATTTGTTTTATATAATGCTATAAAAAACTTTTAAAACAAAAAATTTAATACATGTATAATCGAAAGTAACCTCAAATCTCTCTCAGACCCTCTCTCTCTCTCTCTCTCTCTCTCTCTCTCCATATAATTAACGAATTGAATCATTATATTAATGGATTGTCTGGAAAAATGCTGTAAATTATTAGATGACTTGTGACAGCCCTATGTAATTATATTATGCAAATTATAGGCAAACATATTGCGGACGACTCACCAGAATATGCCGTAAAATCCAATTAAAAAACACAATTAAATTATTAATTATTTGTTTTATTCATTACATAATTAACAAAACTAGTAGTGAAACAATGAAATTCAAACCAAACACTTCTCAACCGATATATAAATTTGAAATTAATTTATAAAAATTAATTCTCAATCAAAATAAAAGGGTTTATAATAAATACTTTCGACAGGAATCTGATCGTGCGATTAGACCGCAAAAAAATTGTTAATCAATCAATAAATTATATGATTTTATTTTTATTTTCTAATGAAACTAAGAATTCATTTATTCAGTAAACAAAATCATTTCATTTGGTATTCAAATAAATCTATTTTGCTTTTGTGTTTCAATCAAAATATTTGTTTTATTTTTATATAATGCTATAAAAAACTTTTAAAACAAAAAATTTAATATAATCGAAAGTAACCTCAAATCTCTCTCAGACTCTCTCTCTCTCTCTCTCTCTCTCTCCATATAATTAACGAATTGAATCATTATATTAATGGATTGTCTGGAAAAATGCTGTAAATTATTAGATGACTTGTGACAGCCCTATGTAATTATGGGCAGCCCTTCGCCAACACAACCAACAAAAACACAAAAAACATATCGTATATAAAACTGAGGCAAAGAATCCATTAGACACTCAATGGTCCGCAAAATTTATTGTTTATAATCAGTGAAAAACATTGAATTAAATTTCAGCCAAAGACTCACTGATAGTGAAAATAAGTTATTTTATTGTCGATTATATTTTGGTTGTCGTGTTGTCTGGAGTTTGCAATAAATAAATTGATTCAAAACGTAAAAGGTTTAGAAAAATGAGATTCACTTTTGAGATATCTCTCGACAGTAACCCTTCTCTCCGTAGGTTTTAATCAATTTTTAATTATAATTATACTCTATATTATCGGTTAATAAAATATTTTGGTGAACGAGTTGTTGAGATCTATGGAGAGATTGTATTAATCTTTTATGAAAATTAATATTTTAGTAAAAATTTTCAGTAAGTGTTGTATAAAATTTTGTATTGATTACCAACAAAATGATGATCACACGAGAAAACAGTTAAATTTGATTCAAATCGATAACTATTTCCATGTATTAAATTAAAATATCTCAAACTATGTGGATTTAATTTTTTATTAAGTTTGATGAACGAATGAAATAATTATTTGTAACCATTTATAGGGTATTTAAACATCATTTATAAGTCAAACTATGTTTTCATATATAAAAATTGTTTTCATAATTTATATGACATTCATTTGGCATCTCTTGTAAAATGTTTTCCAAACATACGTTTAATGAGTTTTCATTAATGGTATTAAATAATTGTATTAATGATAATAAAGAGCAACAAATTAGTTGTCTAATTGTCGGTATAAGAGCTGATCCGAGAGAGTTATTAATGACAGAATTGCCGAAAGAATTGTAAGAAAATTGTCAAATAATTATCGAGATTTATATAAACGTCAAAATAATTGTTTTGAAGTTTTATTTTGTGGCCAATTATTCCGGTGTTTAATAATTAAATCCGAAAATATAATAAAATCCATTTCACAGTTCCGTTAAATGTTATGGTATTTTGACATTTGATTAATGATTTGTTTTGAATTGAGTTTTGAAACTAAATTAGAGTTTAATTAATCAAAATGTTAACAAATTTGGATTTCAAATACCAATCAATTGAATAATTTTTAGTGACTTTTATTCAGGTTATAGAGAATTATTAGAAATTCATTTGTGGTTAAAATTAAGCCCTGATTTGTATATAATTTTATGTGACATTCAATACATTCATTCTCTTGATAATCATCTCATAATTAATTCATTAATTTATTTTAATTAAACTACAATTTTGTCGTCAAAAAACTCATAGAAAAAATTAATTTAAAATTCAAATAGTTTTTTGGTTCAAAAACAGTGCACAACAACTACTTTGACATCTCTCTCTCTCTCTCTCTCTCTCTCTCTCTCTCTCATACTTAGCTCATTCATTCACTTAGTCTCTCATAAATTTAAAAACCATTTGAGAAATTATTATTATGTAATAATAATATCCCAATCAGTGGCTAAATAACTAGTTTTTTATGTTTGTTATGTTGTCTTATGGAGAGAAAAAAGGTTTTTTGAACTTTTCATTATTTGCATCTTTTTCTCATTCAGTTTTTATGAAAGAGTTTTTAGTTTAATATTTTTCTTTCTCTCTTTTCATTGCTTGCGTTTAATAGTAATGATAATGATTTTCAATGATAATTAAATTTGTGTTAATTTATACCACCACTAGAGCTAATACCCATTGCATGGCTGTAGGCCAGTGAGAGTGAGTTAGAGAGAGAGAGAGAGAGAGAGAGAGAGAGAGAGGCATATGCACATAAATATAATAAAATTACAAAGTTAAACCGTAATTTAAAAAAATAAAAAATACATTTAAAACTAACAGATTTGTGAATGAAATGCATATTTGAATGTCTAATATATGAATAATGAGCGACTGTTTGGGTGGACGTCCCTCTGGTTTTAGGGGGTATTATGCGATTCCGTACGCGTGTTGTAAACGCTATGCTCTCTCCCAATACCCATATTATGCGATATAAAGAGATCGCAATTATTCATAAACATAAAAAAGCATAAGTGCTGTACACAACAAAAAACACAAATACATGTGCCGTATATTTCATGTGTTAGCATAAAAAGTTTGGCTCCAAAATCAGGAGAGAGAGAGAGAGAGAGAGAGAGAGAGAGCACTGGGATAGAGAGATAGGGTAAACTGATCCGGAGAACTGATCAGTTGTGAATCACACCATAACAATAGACTCTCTCTCTCTCTCTCTCTCTCTCTCTCTCTCTCTCGCCGATAGTGTCTATGATTTAAATGTTGTCTCCCTTTTTGACGGCTGAGAGTTTACTTCAAACTTCATTTAGCGATTGAGTGACACGTTTAGCAACCGATACGGCAGTGGTTTTAGTCTCTAAATATCTCAATGACTGTAATTATACGTCATTCACAAAATGCCCAAGATGATGTTTGCCAAACAACTACTCCTAAATCTCTCTCTCTCTCTCTCTCTCTCTCGCAAACCGCAGAAGAAATATAAATATTCTTTAGACACTCATTATATATCATTTGATTCATGAATTGCTGTCATAGAGAAAAGCGATTAACAATTGTTTGCCACAAACAAAACAAAATAAAAAGTTAATATTAAAAATTGACTCAAATAAATGTTATATCAAAATAAACTATGCATTCATATAATTATCGCAATCATTAAAGACTAGTACTCTGTATATATTGTTTGTATGTTTAGCGATAGGAATGTATGGGAAAATAATATGAAAAATATAAGTTTTGGTCTTTTGGTGGGATTGTTATTATACAACATCTCTGGCCTTTTATTGACGATATATTTTATTATTATAATAAATGTGCTGTACTTTCATATGAAAATGTTTTATTGTATTTTTCAATGCTATTAACACGTAATAAACGTATTAATTCACACTAGCATTCAAATTAACTACTTTTTTCAAAGTCTGTTATTAGGTCTCTCTCTCTCTCTCTCTCTCCCCATTAGATTGTCTCAACTCTCTGTCTGTCTGTAGACATGGAAATGTGTATTTAATAATCAGTTTTTAATGTAAAATCAATAACTGATTACATAATGAATTCAAAAACATACCATAAAAAGTCGTTAAACATTTGGGAACAATACTATAAAACCTATAAATCATAGATAATATCAAAAAGAAATTACAATAATTTTCTATAAATAAAAATTTATTGCAATAATTCTCACGAATTTAACATTTTGTAAGAAATAGTTTTTTTTTGTGTGCGGATAATATTGAGACCAAATGTTAGTGTGAGGCTAAAAATAAATGCATAACTGCCAAAAAATAACCAGTATAACATATTTTTTGAACAAAAACCATTCGGCTAACTGTTTCCCATTGAACAGTAAACACTATGCCCTTTGGCCTTAACCCGTAAACATTGACCCAAATGGCATACATGGGCTGACACAAGCATAACATGCCTGCACCAGACCAACGGGTCCGCAAACTTTAGCACCGGATATGCAAACGTATGGTTTGTGTTTCAAATCCATTTGAATACAGTATTTGTGTTGTTTTTAAAAAATATTAACATTTTTGTCGCTTTAATATTGTGCTTAAAAATAGGGGTATTTTTGGCGAAATATTTTTTATTTACAGTAAAATTCAATTGCTATTAACTTAAGAGCAAATGATTTTTACATTCAGTCAATTCATTGTTGTCGCAGTGCTTGCAATACAACACTCACTGATGTAATAATGAATTGATTGAATGTAAAAATCATTTGCTCCTAAGATAATAGCAATTGAATTTTACTGTATATTGTTTTTAATTTTCTTGTTTGTAACTAATTATAAAAGTTTAGTAAATAAGTTATACATTATATTTCATTTGTTGATTACATAATGTATTCAAATACTTGTGGCCCAAGAGGTGGGCTATCCTTCAGAGAAAATTCCTTATATATTAAGAGCCATTGGATGTGGTATTTGATTGAAACGATGGTATTTAAGGCACACAACCATTCATTTAAATTATAATTCATAACAATTGATGTCAAGAATTAGTGTCAGAAATGTTATGTCAAATACGATTGAGAGAAATATTTCTCTCCAAAGGTTTAAAAGGCATTTATAAATAATCAAAATCTATAGCAATACACGAGTGTTTCCAGTATTGTATTCAACAATACATGTATAAAATCTCTCATAAATAATTCATATAGAAATTCATGAGTCAGTGATCGACAGCTTAAGCAACAAAAATGCAATTTTTCTCGGGATATGGAGAAAGAGAGAGAGAGAGAGTCGGAAAACAAATTTATTATTACAATATTGTCGTAAAAAGTGGTCATTGTTTGCAAGAGAGAGACAAAGAGGACTAGCATTTGAATCTCAACACCTGTTAGTATTTTATACCGTATTAGTATTTTATAGCAATAATAATGTAATAAAAATAACTTTTTATAACTTTTATATTAGTTTCAAATAGTATTATATTAAATGAATAATTACTACTCGTTGTCAAAACACAATTACCGAGAATTTTGTACCCAAAATATATGCCAAAACTCTAAACGTATTTATCTTACACTTGATTTGTTGTGTCAAAAACTTCTGTCAATATCTGTCATAACGTCTATTAACTTATAATACAATACAAATTCAGCGATATTTATGATACGCTTGCAAACAGTCTATTGTTATGGGTTTTTGTGAGCAAAAATTATGTGTTTCATGTCATAATAAAGTCACTGATTCTGTGGTCTCTGTTATGATAGACAACGGCGGCGACAGAAGACCTGCTATCGCGACAAATTCAATACATGGTCTTAAACCGCAACATAAGTATAGAGATATAGGATTTCAGATACGATCCGATTATCAAAACCAATAGACATCGAGTGGTAGACAAAGGAGACGAAGAATTGCGGGGAGAGAGAGAGAGAGAGAGAGAGAGAGAGAGAATAAGTTTTAAGTCTCTCTCCTATGCCTTGAATACCAGGTGTGCTGTTATGTTAACGAAGCGCTCAAATGAATCGGTTGTCC
The DNA here is from genome assembly GCA_905368565.1 of Medioppia subpectinata. NCBI lineage: Eukaryota > Metazoa > Arthropoda > Arachnida > Sarcoptiformes > Oppiidae > Medioppia > Medioppia subpectinata. Next base: position 19,056 of record CAJPIZ010000670.1, read on the forward strand.
AAAGATTTTTTGTTGTGTTGTATTGAATGAGATATATTTTTTTCTAGTTTTCTTTATCTCACTCTCCATAGACTTACTGTCAGAATATATGCATAACATATATACAGATATTCTGTGTTTAAAAAAACATAAACTCATTGAATGAATGCAATGAATGAGAGGCCGGAGAGACAGAGAATCAACTAATGTTTGACATAAATAACAATATGTGAGCCGAGAATTGTGTGCATTATTTCTCGACAACTCTTTCACCGATGCATTTGTCATCCCTTTCCGCACACGTATAGCGTATACAACACAACACGACTGTCAGACACCTGGCATTCAGTGTGTATTTCACTCGTGCCTATTGTTATGGTGTGATTCACAACTGATCAGTTCTCCGGATCAGTTTACCCTATCTCTCTATCCCAGTGCTCTCTCTCTCTCTCTCTCTCTCTCTCTCTACAATCGCATACAGAATGTGATATACGATATATAATTGTCTTTTTCATACGATATATGACATGACATGACATACAGATTATAACAAATATTTTTTTGCTACTCTTTTTCATTGAATTCTGTGTATTATTATTGACTTTTTTGGTTAAATTGCACGAAAACTACTGACAATTTCATTACATTTCATCGCATTTCTCTGTGTATTAAAAACTTATGGTTTTTGGCCAAAATATTTTTGATTCTTATCCAACGAAATATGTTTTTTGGGCTCAAAATTCCCAAACATTTGAAAAGTAATATATTTTATATCAGAAAAAAGTCCAAAAACCAAACCAAAAAACATACGGAGAAATACATATTCAGACAAACAATATATACATTTGAAAATAAGTGAAACATTTGCACTTTTTAGGGACCCGGGAGGGGGTGTCTGGCAATAGGGAGACAAAAAGCGTGACATTAAATATTAAAGTCTTGGCCGATAAGACATATTCACATGTATTGGCAATAAATAACACCATATTTGGCGATAAAATACATTAGTTTTATGCCTGTCTTCAGACTCCCAACCAATCGACACAAATATATGCAAAAAAGTTTTACCGCTATTTAAACCCACAAAATGTCTCAAAATATATACACAATTTTGTGTCAAATTAAACAAAAAAAAGCATTAATTAAATACAAAAACTTAAATAAAATAAAAAATACTTTAATTTAAAACAAAACACATAATTAATACATAAAAAAGTACATTATATTCAACGGGACATCAAAACCATTGGATCAGATGTGAGACAAAACACACCACCAGTGGTGAGAAGTGGCTCTAAACGGACACTTGGATCAGTTGCTCAAGAGTTCTCATTCTCCTGAGCGCCACAATTAAGACACGTATAGAAGACAGTCTGTCCCTCGTCGGCGGATCTGGTCTGAAGAGTGGCGAACGTCTGCTTCTCGTGACCACATTTGGCACACTTTCGCTCGACAACCGGTCCCTGACTGTCGGCCGTCGACCGGTGCAGCACTTGTCTCGTGTTGAACACAATTCTTGTGGTGGAAGTGATGCCGTGGAAGCGCTGGACGTCCACTCGGAAGCCGCAGACACTGCACGAGATATCGGACGAGACATCGATACTCAGTGGTAGCGGAAGAATAGCTCCGCAACGGTCACAGAACTCGCCCACCCGTTGTTGGGACATGTCTTCGAGCTGTTCTTCGGGTGATAATTGGGATCAATTGAGTGGTACTGTGGAGGAGATAATAGCCGTGGATATGGTTTTCAGTGTAAACACAACACAAACACTCAAAACACATGTGTTTTTCAATGCCATTGAAATAGCGTTACGGAAAGCAAATAACGTTACGATCTGTTCATATATAACGTGCGCCGGGTTTTGAGGGGGCGGGAGAGTATCCTAGCTATATCATTAGCTTTTTTTAAACATAGATTGTTTTAGAATTTCTAGAATTTAAATTGTGTGCTGAAAATGACAATTAATTTTTGACGATATATTTAGTGGAAATTGTTTTTTGTATTTATTTATAAATATGTGTTTAATTGAAAAATGATCTGAAAATCAATTAACGAACGGATAATAGGATTTTTGTGGTGTTTTTGTCCGCCGTTTTTATGTGCGATAAAACAATTATTGCATTCAAAAAGTCATTTAAAGTGAAACTTAATGATAGGAATTGGGATTATTATTGGCGATGAATAGTGAAAGTGTCTGACGAGAGAGAGAGAGAGAGAGAGAGAGAGAGAGAGATGGATGGATGGATGAACCAAAACTATTGCCCGCAAACAGGAAATCAACATATATTTCAAACACGATATGTATTGAGACAACGAATTGGCATTATATAAGTCCCACAAGAATTTCTCTTTCTCTACAATCTATGAGTTTATATATATTTTTCAACAATTGTTTTGCGTGTTTTGCAGTCTTATATCAATGTCATTGTCTCTCTTTCCTCCAGAAGTCACAATTGAATCCTCAGATGTTTGGCAAATATCTCTCTCACGACAGACCACTCGTTATATCGCAGACTCAATATTTTTAAACACAATGAAAATTATAACAACTAATAAAATAAACATAAGAGAAAAAGTATTGAATTTGTTTCTATTGTCGTAATTATGAATTAGATTTGTAAGACATGTATAAACACATAATCATAGAGAATAGAGTAATAAAATTCATAACTTATCTCAATAATAACTTTATATATAAATATTATGGTTTGTAATAATATTCTGGTTTATAATTTGATTAATTTTTGTCAATGTTTTTATATTTAATACATTAGTTTTGTATTTCTTTTTCTGCTTTAATGGCTATTATTCTAATTCTTTGAACAACTCTCTAATCAAACCATTAAATTGTGTTTAAAATACTATTAATTTTAGTGTATAATTATTGTTATCCTTTCGTTAAAGTCTCTCTCTCTCTCTCT
>CAJPIZ010000671.1:1910-21950 GCA_905368565.1 Medioppia subpectinata
TTAGTTAAAATGGTTAATTATTTGGCTAACCTCTTGTTTAATAATAGCCATATATCCTTGCTCATTGCACGGTAAGTTGCACTTTAGCACACTAGATTGATCAAACCTAGTGTATTTTATAAATCTATACAAATATTCATAAGTAATCATACTTTTTAATTTATTTGATAATGCTAAATTAAAAGCGTAATGCACATACAACAGTTATGAATATTTATTATAAAATTTATTTATAGTATTTATAGCAATAAATTTTAACATTTTACAAGTAGTAATTAAATAGATACAGTATATTGATCATGTTATATTATAACCATGCGACTTGTTTTTATGTCAATTATAATTAATTAGATTAATTGTTATAATTATCAAATAATTATTCTTTTCTAATAATCTATTAGTAGTATTAATTAGTTGTTATAAACAAGCTTACAACATTTGTACCTGGAAACATTTAATCAATATGCTATATTTATATAATACGACTTACAGTATATAATAAATAGTGTGTATGCTATTATTTAAAGTGTAAACTAAATTAAAACTGTTATGTCAATTAAATATAATTAATTTGTGCTATATCTTATTTTCATATGAGTGAATTGTCAGCCAACTAAATATAGTATACTTATACTTATTAATAATACTCAATAATTAATATATTTATACATTTTCAAAAACTACTTTGAACTACCGATTTTAATTATTACTACTAGTTACGAGTAGATAAGCCTTAAATTCAACAAAATTTTTAGAGAAAAATGTCTGCCGAGTGTTATAATAAATATGTAATATAGCTATAATAAATTTAAAATAATTAAATAATAATTGGGTTAGTTTAATTTGAAAATAGCACACATTAATAATTGATTTAGTAATTGGTTAATGAATTGAAAGCAAACACTGCATCAGTTTTGTTGTGCTGGAGAAGTGAATCGCGTTTTCAGAACAATACAACATATGTTAAGAATTTTAATTATGACATTTGATTTATAATACATGCACCAGGGCAAATTACAAATTCAATCATTATTGCATTTATTCATAGAATGTAAAGTAAAATATGTGAGATATGCTGACGCCTAACGCAAATGAATACAAATATGTAATTTGTGTAAAATATAATTAATGTTTAGTTAAACACTTTAATGAAACTGATTCTCTATTAGTAAATAAAACAAATACCACATAGATTTAAACTTGCTTAAATTTATCAAAATTAAATTGAAATATTTTAAACAGTTTTTAAAAATACTGTATTGAGTATTAATATGTCAGCAGGATCATTGCTATTTATTTGTCAATGAGCAAATTTGTTGGACATTTTTAGTCTAACTCTAGTCTAAACATTTCTACAATTTTGGACTAAAAATGATCGCACAATTGTGCTATAAATAGTCTGATTAGAAGCCCAGAAATGAAATTTAACATTAAATCTATGAAACTCATAGAAAAATAAAGTTTTCACTTAATATGTAAAATTTAATGGTAATACTGATTTCATGTTACAATTAATATTGACACTCGTAACTTGTTTAATAGTAACAGCATACCTGACTGCCGTGTGAGCGACTTTGTGCAAACAGTCCCAACTGAACAGGTGTGAGCAAAATAAAACATCCTGGTGGTCAATATTGTTACTCGCTAAAAACAATACAAGTTCATTGTAAAATTATCATGATGTAATTCTGTTGTCAACGTACACAATGATATGTCCAGTCGTGCCATGAATTCTGGCCGAGAAAATGCCTGTTTAGCGACATCCGGGTCGCCGATGATTACTACTGGTGTGGGTTGACCCATACGGACACTAGGTCAATTAAAGTAATTAGATCAATTAGATTAATTAACCTATGGGCCTGTTCATTAGCGTTACAACCACTACCTGAAATAATAAATTACAATTTATTCTATAGAATTTTAAAAAAACTAATGTATCATAATTTGAGAATAATAGGTTATACAGGAATTTTATTTTAATAACATAATAATTAAATTTATATTAAACTTTGTAAATTATAAATAATATGTAATAGTTTAATAAATTATTAATAATTATAATTCAATATAAAAAATTCTATTTATTTAACAATTATAATAGAAATCTATAATCATTTACTTACAATCAAGAGCTAACAAAATCAGGTTGTATCATAATTTTAAAAATGCCTAAAAATGTTTTGTTTTAAGATGTTTGCACTTTTTTATCCAATATGTCTGACTAATTACGTTACATTTTATAACAATTATATACGTGTAGCGATTACCTGATACTAATTAATTTTAATTAAATTTAAGTTCAACATGTTGCCTCCATCTAGTTACAAGTTATATGAAAATAATAATAAAAATTACCAACATCTCAAAGTTTACATATAAATAAATTAATAAACAATAATTTAACTTAATTGATGTTAATTAACAACTATTATTAATTAATGAATTTCAGTGTGAAATTGAGTGTTATTAATGGCGTGATAAATGACCACAACTACACACGTTATATTTGAAATGCGCTAGGTGTTTTGGCAAACAATACATTTGCCATGATAAAAGTAAATATTATACGCATTTATTGTTTTATTAAATGTAAAATAAATAACACAAAAACTAATTTATTATTTTAGACCAAATCAATAAAATACTAAATATTAAAGAGTTTTTGGCCAAAACTATGATAAAAGTAAATATTATACGCATTTATTGTTTTATTAAATGTAAAATAAATAACACAAAAACTAATTTATTATTTTAGACCAAATCAATAAAATACTAAATATTAAAGAGTTTTTGGCCAAAACTTGCGCTTCACTGCATAGTTATATTGAATTATAACCATATTTGCATGTTTTCAAAGCAAAATGTCTATTAATGAGATAATGTTGAGCACAAATATAATGACACAAATTATTTATCAAAATGTTTTATTCGTATCGCTGATGATAACAATAGCAAGTTTTTAAAATTATTTATTACCTAGGTAACTTCTACGCCAACCTAAGCAACTATCCGCCCGGTCCTACGCGTCTCCCATTGATTGGCAATATATTACGTAAATATAAAATAAATTTATAAATATAAAATTTAATTAAGCAATAATAACAAACAGTGTTTAGTATGAAAGGGCGCTGGACTGACCACTTGAGACAGTTGTACAGAACATACGGCTCGGGAGTGACCGTATGGGTCGACCCAAACTAGTAATAATCATCGGCGACCCGACTGTCACTAAACAGGCATTTTCTCGGCCAGAATTCATGAGACGACTTGACATATCATTATGTATGTTGACAACGGAATTGCATCATGATGATTATACTATGAACTTTTATTGTTTTTAACGCGTATTTTTAACATTAGTGATCACCAAGATGTTTTATTTAGCTAACACCTATCCAGTTGGGAATGTTTGCGCAAGGTCGCTCACACGGCGGTCAGGTATGAAGCGAATATTAACAAAAATATTAATTGTAACATGAACTGTAGCAGAATTATCATGTAGTTTGACTGGTCAATTGAAAGCTACATTTTCTCATGAGTTGATCTAATTTAGCTTATTTTGTATATAATTCTAAATGAATAATTTTTTCAGATAAAATATTAGATATATGGGACATCATTTTACCGTTTACAGATTTGAGCTAGCTCATTCAGTTTGGAAGATATTGTAAATTCAGACTGGAGGAAAGATATCGGCCGCCTATATACTAATCTCACTTTTAATCATATACATAAAAAACTGTTTTATACTATTTAAAAACATAATTAATTTAATTTTAGGCAATTATAAACTTTTTAATCAAATTAAAAGTAAAATAACTGTACATATACTGTAAATTCATTTTTTTATTATCATTTTAATTAAAACTCTTTATAATCACAAACATCCATGCTTAGCATCATGATTATCAACGCTTATGAATTAATGTAATAATTTATTAATTACCAGACTGGAACCAGATGATTTGAACAAGTTCATTGTCGCCACAATTATTGACTTAATTTTTGGTAAATAATTCAATTGTTTATTATATCTTTATCTAAATAGTCTAAATAAGATATCTAAATAACGATATAATACGAACAATAAATTAATTAAAAATATTTTATTTTAAATCAAAATTATTATTTAAAAATTCAATTGTTCACAATAGACGGTATAAATAAAACACGCATGGAGAGTGAGAAACAATATTTTTATAGCACAGTGGTAAATAATATAAAAATTAAGTTTTTTGTGTAGGGTTACCAGATGCACAGGAATGGCCTCAAAAGTTGTGTCACGTCTTACGTCACATTTTTAATGAAATCAGGGCCAACTTATTTTCTGTATTACTTCTCACTTAACTGTTATTATACATTAGTGTTGGCCAAACGCTATCGTAATTTGTGTAAGAATAGAGTGACCAACATATAAATTTTAAGCATAACTATTAAACATAACTTTTATTTGAAATTGAACATTTCTTAGCTATTTATCAATTATTAAATGTTTTCGTTTAATTCTGTTTTATATTGAAAGGCAAACACTTTGTATTACCTGCATGCAGCACCTAGACATCTAAAATTTCTAAAATATTTCTGAGTTTTGCCGTATTTATGAGTAATTTTTAAGTTACAATGCACTAAATTTGCATTGAGTTTAATGTTAAATGCAAAAAGTTTTTAAAATTTTTCTTTTGTATTAACAATAAATACATCAAAATGTTTAAATTAAATAAAATGTTATACGTGTCTATGCATTTTTCCAATAAATGACATGTTGTGAAAATTTACTTGTTCGATTTTAATGACTTAAACATAAAATTATTTAGAACTAAATATCAAAATAATCAATTTCTCAGATTTGTAATATTTTTGTTTTTTAAATGTGGAAAATCTCAATTAATTTTAACTTACAATTAATCAATTCATATAATATAATTTTTTAAAAATCAAAATATAATAACCTTGAAAAATCGCTTTTACGATATTTAATTTTGAACAATTTAGTGTTTAAATCACTAAAATCGAACAGGTAAATTTTTAATTACAGGTATGTTACACTTTCATTTTTCTACACATTATTGCAAGTATATTCCATATTACGTTATTTATTGGAAAAATGCATATACGTATAAAATTATTCTTGATTTTAATATTTTGGTGTATATATTGTTAATACTAAAGGAAATGTTTGCAAATATACCCAGGCACTAATCAATTAAGTGTTGAGACAGTAAGTCCCTCAGACTCCGGTCAACAAATATAATTCAAACTAATATTAATATTATTACTTATAATAAACAGTTGAATTAATATAATATTTTGTTAATTAAACTCAAAACGATTAATATTTGCTAAACAATTTGATTTTTTTATTAAATTATTAATATATAAATTCATGTGTTTTTTTGAGGGAACAACTGGTCACTCTAAAAAATCGAGCGCGCTCGGTTTTTGGCCACCACTATTATACATTGACCGTTTATATTTGTTTATACATTCACATATTACTATTTAATCAATACTTGTTTTCTAATTACCAGTCACTCCTATTATGGGATAATGTGTAATAGTGTTTTGCTTTATACAATGGAGCGATAATATTAATTTTTAATAACTATAATGTTTTGCCGGACAAATCTGAGTTATATGATGAGTCTGTTCAATAAAGTTATTTAAAGCATTTAGAATTTATCTACTACTGTATTTGTCATTGTTTACAACAATATTCTGTAGATTGGAACCGATTGGGCGATTAATAATAAAGTTGTAAGTTCTGCGATTTCTATGAAGTAGAGCAACCAAAAAATGAGTCATTTAATATGCAGACTATACAAAAACCATGAATTAGTCAGAGAGTCACAGCACAACTAATGCTTTAAAATGAACAAATAGTTGTAATAGTCATTATTGTGCTCAAAACTGTGAAAAAAGCCCTCAAAACGTCCCCACGCGGTTGCCTTACTATGAAGATAATCAAATTGCAACTAATTAGCGACATTTCGCCGTTTAAGTAGCGCGGCTATTAATTGTCACAATAATTTAAACTAAATTATTGTGCTATATTAACGAGTTATAGGTAAGTTGATTAACACTATTACCTTATTTGGTTTTTAAATAATAAATAATGTTTACTTAAAGTATTTTTAAAATTTTGAATTTTGTGCCTTATGTTGAGTCTATGAAAACCTCAACTCTATTTGCGGCGTCGGTACCGGACGGGTCGGCCGGCCACTAGCGCTTCCCCGAAGTGCCCGCCAATAATCAGCGGCATCGCCACTACACGGCACATATGTCGCGCCGGTTCGGCCGCCACCCAAATGCCCACAAAGTGTGCATATAGTGTGAGCCGTACCTTCACTACATGGCGTGTGCCGCCCGATGGCCCGCCGGCCGCACACAGGGTGTGCACCACTTTAGTGGTCACCACTACAACCAGACCTACCATTTCCCTCAATAAAATCCTGAGGCCTCAGGTCCCCGGGCCTGTGGTGGGCGCCCGCTGTTTGGCATATATGATATGCATATACGTAGGTATTTACCATATATGCATACCGTATATCATTATAATTATACATGTGTTTAATGTGATTGAATAGGGTGGCAACATTTACGGGTTGCAAAACATCAAAATCTGCTATTGTTAATGTATTCATATATTTTAATTTTGTGCGATTATATAAAGTTTATAGAGTTACAGTTGTATTGATATTGCATTATTTAGTTCATATAATAAAAATTAATTAACAAATTTGTATTTAAAAAACTTATGCTTTTTATTTAAACATTATTTTTGAATGTTTTGTAATTTTTATACTGTATATAATTATTGTTGCATTTAATTGAAAATTGAATTATTTTTAACTGCTATAAATTACAAAAAACATATGGATGAATGCAACAACAATTGTTGCAACAACATAATATTACATTTAACTTTAAAAAACTGTCAATTTGATGTAAAAATTTTAATGTTAAATATATTACTTTAATTTAATTACATGTGTGTTAATAATAAATAAAATATTATATCTAGATAGTTAACGGCTGCAAACAATTATCTTATAATATTGTATACATTTTGTATGTTTGACCACTTATTATAAAAGTAAATTTAAAACAACAACAAAATTATTGAATTTATCATTTAATTTTTAAGATTTGTTAATTTATAAAATATTTGAGTTTACACTTGAAAAGTCTATTAATTTACACACATGTAATTCAATCATATAAATTTGGGTTGATTTTGGTTTTAAATTACATTTGTAAACGTATTGGTTATAAATTAATTTTATGCTATAATATAATAAAACATAAAACATATTTATTCACTGTTTGGATTTCATTGTGTTCACATCAAATTCAGAAGTGTTTAATTGTAAGTAACAATTTTTATTCACAAATTATATAATTATACTTACGAGCAGACGACCAAGCTTTCTGTCGCGATAATTGACCTTAATGGCACTAATTGTGTAGTTTAGGTCAAATAAAATAATTTAGGGCCAATATCTCGGGCTGATAGCCCAATGGGCGCCTCTGGGAAGGGGTTTTAAGTTGTAGTTGCATTAGAAAGTTGCATAGACACTGGCGCCAGTTGTGTTGCGGCATAAAAGTTAACACATAGACTAATACGTAGAATAACAACTTAAATCCCCCTCTCAGAGGCGCCCATTGGGCTATCAGCCCGAGATATTAGCTCTAAATTATTTTATTTGACTTAAACTACACAATTAGTGCCATTAGATACAATTAGCATGACATCAAGCTTGGTCGTTTGCTCGTTAGAATTATATTATCAAAAAAACCCTCTTCAGTTCTATTATAAGTTTTGTATACTTCATATTATATCTTCTCAAGTAATAATAGCTTATTTATCTATATCACACTTTATTGAATTATCATTGACTCAAGGATTTGAGTTTTAAAAAATATTAATATAAAATTAAAATTGTATATCTTAATAATCAAAAACTGCAATAGTTTATATTATAATATCTTATATGCTTAATGACTTATTATAGATGTAAATTAAAAACAACAAGAAAAGTTATTGAATATATCATTTATTTTTCTAACCCTGCTAATTTGAGAAATATTTGAGTTTAGTTTAGAAAAGTCTACTAATTTATACACACGTCATTTAATGATTAAAATTTTGGTTGATTTTGTAATTTTATTTTGGTTTTAAAGTACAATTGTATTCGTCATTGTTATAAATTAATTTATTCTCTAAAGTAATAAAAATTGAAACATATTTTTAAAATTTTTAGATTTCATTGAGTTAACATCAAGTTCAGAATTGTAAGTAATAATTTTAATTTATAAATTATATAATCATAATTACAAAAATACCATCTTCAGTTTTATTATAACTCTTATATATTTTTTGTTAAGTATCCCTGCTCAAGTAATAATAACTTATTATCTTATAGCACACTTTTTTTATTTTGTCGATAACTCAATCAAACACGACTGACATGATGAAGATAAGCATCTACACCAATTTTTAGTTTATGTTATTATTTTACCAAAATGTATTTAAAAAATATAACAATTTTTCTATAAAAATGATGTAAATATTAGTATAAGTGTGTAGTGTGTGATCATTAGCGGGTTTGTCGGTGTTTGGATTAACTTAATACCGCATAGAATAATAAAGTGTGTTTTTATAGGATTGGCCAAAGCATTTGAGGCCCTACCAATTAATTGTCTCATAACATAATCATAATTTAACATAAGGAACAATTCAGTATGATAAACAATTGTTAGTGTAGTATGCAGAATATAATCTATGGAAACTCGACACGTCCGTCCAACTCCGTCTCCCTATTTTATTGAACTTATCATGGTACTCCATGTTAACCTTTCTGCTATAGTTTAAAACGGGGAAACTCTCGTATGGTTATTTATGAGACAATTTAGTATGCAGAATGTGGTGCAGAATATAAAAACCTGACATTTATCCAACTCTTCCTTTCCCAATGACGGGTAGTAGTTAACGTGTACCCGACTGGTATCTCTAAGGGTAACGGGAATCAAAGTGTTGCCCATGCCAATACTACCTTTTAAATCTAATGTAGCAACACACCAATTTGCTGGACAGTTAGGGTGCCCAACCGTCCTCTATTACAGAGGATTGTCCTCTATTTGGACTTTTTGTCCACTGTCCTCTGAGGTGTTCAAAGAGGACTATTGAATGTCCTCTTTTCTAATTTCTTAATAAATTGCTATAAATCTATTAATTTTTTTAATGTTATATAAATTTATGATTTATCACTAAAATACACAATATTTTCAAATGATTGTTTGATACTAATTGTCTAATTACAAATAGAAGACATGTATCTAATGTTTGTTTTTGGTTTTATAGTTAATGTCAATTGTAAAGATATTAGAATTTACAATTTCATGCCTAGCTCATATGATTAAATTGTTTTACTAAATTTATTTTAATTTATGGATTACTGTAGAACATTTGTAAAACAGTTTAAAAATACGTGATTTTAACATATTTTTTACAGTAAACTGTTGTGAAAATTAATAACTTTTAATACTTTTACTACAACCAAATATAGATATTATGACAATAACTATTCCATTTTTAATTTAATTTAATAATATACAATATATCAGATAATAACAATGATAAAATATTAGAAAATGTATTGTTTCTCCATATATTAATAACGTTTTTGATTTTAAAAAAATAGGGCTAAAATATGTGTCCTCTATTTGTCCTTAATAATTACTGTAAATTTAGTCAAAAATCCTTTATTTCTAGAACTTGAGTTGGTCACCCTATGGACAGTCTTATCATGCCACATATTGTCCGCTAATTCATATTGTTTAATTTTAATTAACGTTAAAATAGTTAACAATTTTTTGAACAATTTTTAGCAAATTCAGACTATTTTGATAAAAGTATATTTCTATTAATTAATAATTGTCTAAAATAATTTTTTGATTATTTTCTCATAAAAGTACAAACATTGACTTTATTTTTAATCAATAATATTTAAATATTTTTTATTTAGTTAGCAAAAACACTAAAATATATTTGTTCTTTAAATTTTCCATTAAATATTTTAAATCCAATAAATCTGATTAGTACAAGTAATTTGGTTTTAAATTTTCATATAATCTGATTATTATATCTCCGTGCATAGCTGCTATTTTCATATATTTTTTGATTAATGTTATTATTAATGTTAAACTCATAACAAAGCCTAGAATGGGGACAATTTTTTGATCAAAAAGGCCGTAAAACTTATTGCAGTGTTGTTTTGTGTTACGTTTGGTATGTATTCTACAACAATAGGATTAGCATTGGCCATGTTAAAGTATTGTCATTGACTTATATAGTAATTTCATAGAGTGGGGGCTGCGGGGACGGGAAGAGGCCTAACAAACTTGTAAACCATATTCATAGCTGAATTGTGGTTAAAAATAAAGGAATAACGGACGGGTAGTCATTTAAACAGCGATTAATAACTTGAAAAATAATTTAACAAAATTTGTTAAACTAATAGAATTCACAACTTTGATTTTATGGTTTAATTATATGAGAATGTTCAATAATAATATCTAATTAATTATGATGTATGTTATATTAAAATACCCGCGCATATAAAGCTTTACAAAAAAACTTCTAATTTAAATAGTCTATAATTGTGAACAGTTTTCAGTTATTTTGGAATTATCATTTTAAAACAATTTTGCGCCGTTAAATGTGTAAAGTGTTTTTAATCTCACATGAATACATTATACTTGAAAATACGTATGTCAAATTTATATTATTTATTATAGGTTAGGCGTAATTGATAAAACCCCGTGTTCTAAACACATTGTCCGCACAATTTTATTGGGTATATTATATAATTTTTATTTTAATATCACGTGAGTATTATTATTATTGTTGCATTATAATTTACTAATTCTTTACTAAATCTACTATAGTTTGCAAGTAATTCATAAATATCCAAAAATTATGAATAAAACTATTATAATTTTGATGATTGTGGTTGTGGCCATAATGGTGGTGCCAAGTCAACAAGTACCAGGTACACCGCTATTACGTATGGAACGCGCTAGTTACAACGCTGAAATTGCCCAAATATTGTTGAATCGTGCTAAGCGTCAACAATTATGCGGTTATAACCAAAAGTGCGGTCAAGGTGAATTTTGTAATTTTAATCTTAACATGTGCTTGAAATTTGAGTAAAAGTCACATGGTTATAATATTTCAATATCACAATTCTAATTGTTATAATTCTAATCTAAACTTATTTATATTAATAATACGATAATTATTTAACAAAAATTAAATGATCTGAATTTTGTATGTTTGTATCAAATAAGATATAATAAAATTGTTTATTTTTCTTAATCATTAATATAAAATAAAACATTAAATGGGACAAGTTAAAAAAGCGTAACATACAATAGAAGGTGGAAAGGTTTTAAAATTATAAAGTGGGATAGAATGTAAGAGGGAATGTGTAACAGTTTTTGTAAATTGGGCTGATTGGCTAGTGGCGAAGGCTTTTATTCCTGTCGGTCCGTTCTCGTCAGTCCGTACCCGTCAATCGGTCAGTCCGTTCGCGTCGATCCGTTGATAATTTTCTCATGTGTTTTATATATGTAATTAATGTATAATTCATCGCTTACTTTGAATCTGGAATCCAAAATATTTTATTTTAAATATTTTGAAGTGATTAGAATGTTTTTAATCGAAAAGTACGATGCCCACCCCTAATGCTAACGCTGGCCCCATTGACCAGGTCACCATTTAACATACTATGAATTATTTGTAATGAGTGGTCCTTCGATAGAATTAAAGACAAATCGCATCAACAAATAACGTTTATAGCATAAATAATGTATAAAAAATGTAATTAATTTTTTAAATAACTTTTTTATCTGATATCCGAATTACAAAATTCTTTCAGATCCCTATTCCTCTCATCAAATCCTTTTTGTTGATATATAATATGACACATATATCACCAAAATAAGTTTTTAATTAGAGTAAATTTTCCCGATAAAAGTGGTCACTAGTCCCAAACCCGATGTCTTAGGGACAAATGGACAACATTATCAAATACCTCTGACCATGGTCTATCATTCCCATATTAAATGGTGAACAGGCCAGCGGGACCATGCTTAACACGTCCATACCAATTAGAATGGCTTATGCCATTTCCCGGACAAATATTCTCCTTTTTAGTATTATCCATTAACTTAGCATTAAAAGACCACAGTCATAAGGCATATGTCATGCAGAGCACAGGCTGCCACTTAAAATAGAGAAAAGGTAGCGTCGCTCGGAAACTCATAAACTTGATGTCCCCCATATTAGTATTATACATCCAATAAATAAACAGTCAATTAGTAAAATATTTATTTGTTAAATACATTAAATTCTTAAAATATAAATATTTAAAATATCTTAAACTTATCTGAAAAATTACAATTAAATATTTTATAATTATCTAAAATGAATTTGAACAATTTTTTAAAACTATTATTTTAATTTTATTCAATTTTTATTAGTTATGCGTCAATTATCAAGGGCACTTTATTAACATTATTAGTATATAAAATGAGGAAAAAATATAATATTCCTGATAATAAACAAAACACAGAAACTGTAAAACCTAAAAATAATATTACAATATTGTTACGGAAAACATCATTAAAGTTAATTTTAAGCAAATTCGATTGAGACACGCTCCGTATAGTATTGCCTAAATCATATTGCAAATTATGCCGATTTAACATTTTGAGTACTCGAATACGATCAATAATACTCCGTATCATCTTATCATGTTTATATAATCCAGTCTCTAATAAACGTTTATACCTAAACAATAATAATTAATAAATGTTTAATTGAATATAATAATATGTAATATTATCATAACTTACAAAAAAATCATTTTGGTTGTTTGAGAAAACCCTTTTCTAATTACCATGTATTGGAATATATAGAAAAAACTGTTATCGTTCGATGATATGAAAAATTGTTCACGGTAATTTACAAATGTTTTGTATATTTCGTTAGCCTTGTTTGATGTTGTTATTAAAACGGACTTGCGATTAATGATTTGGTTAAAAATGTTGGCGTTTAGAGAATCAATTATGGGCACATTAACTGTATTTTGTAAGCTTTTATTTTTACAATAAATCCTAGAAATAGGGTCTATTATATGAATATGAGTAGCCATAATAGGTGTCGACGCGTGACATAACTGTTCCAATGTCTCAATCATTGGTACCGACTTAACTCTAAAGTATGTATTCAGTAATAGACTTGTAAATGATTTGCTTATTATAACAGCACTTATTATCCATACTACTCTCAACATGTTAAACGAGTAAATATTTAATTTACTAGTTGATTTGCGTTTAAAAATATTGTCACAAATTGCCAAACTTAAATCACCTTGTTCTGTTAAAATTCTAATAATATCCATATACAATTTTGATATATTTAAAACATTGTGCGTTAATTTTTTAAACAGTTGTGGCAGTAATATGACAAATATGATAATTATTAGCCATATCTATAAATATAACAAATAATGAAAATAGAATTGTTATTATTAATTAATTATATGTGTAATTTGAAAGTGAAAGGTGATAAGTATTGATCATTGAATAACCCATATTAACCTAAATTTAATAACCAATATTCATTCAATGATCAATACTTGTCACATTTCACTTTCAAATTACACATATAACATTATATTAAATTATGTTAGTGCTGTTTAATTATATTACATTGACAACGAGAAAATAAATAAATAAATATAATTTTTATATACCTTTAATTCAAATAAATTTTTAAAACTAAAATATGAATTATCATTTAAATAATGCATTCCAGAAACGATTTTTCCTAAATAGTCTTGTTGAATCATCACCATGTTAAAATAACGTGCAAGTTTTGTATTAGCGCTCATTATCGGTTCTATTAGTAATTCCTCTTTCTATTAAAACAGAAGTTTATGCATTTTCCACAAAATTAATACAACGGTAAACATTATTATATAACGGTATAAAAAAATTTACAAACCCGGTTTTTTATTTTAAAACCAATAATCTTACATAGTTTGCATAGAACGAATTCATAAATTGATAGAGACATGCCGTATAATATATTCTGTAAATTAAATTTTTGATTATGCTTAAATTTATTTTAAGATTGTATGTATTACAGGTATATATGAAACTGCCACATAAGTTTTGTCATCACATGGTTGGTTGCATTGCAATAAATCGATTGAATTATTATGTGAATAATATGGAATAAAGCCATTGAAATAGTTCACAGTAAATGTGTTTATTGTGTAATTAGACATTTAGTATTAAATATATATAATCTTCAATGAAATATTAAATAATGTTGATTAAAACAAACTATAATTGTAGAATGAAGAGAAAGATTATAGTAACACGTTTAAATAAGTTGGTCAAACTGTTTATGTTAAATGTAAAGATTTGAATTAATAGATGAATATTATGAATTACAATTACTTACTGTGGATTCGTTTTTGTTTCTTAGTTATAATTTACCAAAATTATTGTATTATTTAATAATTTATCATCATTGAATTATCCATTAAAAAATAATAACACAATTCAAATAATATATTATAATTATAACTATATTTACTAATGACAAAGTTTATATTTTCTAATGATTTATGTGAGAGATTTCACAGTTTACGTTAAATATATATTATGGCACACTTCAGTTTACCATACAATACATAGCAATACTTTATATTAATCTACAGATTACACGAGTTATGGCCAAATTTGTGACCATTTTTACAGGGCTTATAGCATTACAATTCTTAATGAATTACATTATACAAGTAAATAATCATTTTTCAATGCATAGAGATGTATGCAATTAATTAGAAATGTGACCATAACTCGGGTGTTTGTGGCCATTGGCACAAACTGATTTGTGAATATCTATCTGGTGGCCACACTCTACACATACATACCAACCCGCACTAAATCCAAAAAAACTACTCACCCAATTCCCGTTTAAGATTTAATTTTGTAGTATAGATATTTTAAATGTACTTTATATTAATCATTCCAAACCAAGATAGTATCTAGTCAGTCAATAAAAGTGTCCTAACGGCTTTTGAGTTTACAGCTAAACTACAAGAGCTAGATCAAATCTGTATAAAGTAAAATGAAGGTCATTATGGCATTTCGAAATGACCCAAAAATTTTTGTGTTCTGGTTACGTTATTTCAATAATTTTTTGTCATAAATAACTAGACATGTAGACCTTCATTTTACTTTTTACAGATTTGATCTAACTCTTCTAGTTTAGTTGTATACTCAAAAGCCGTTAGATCAATTTTTATTGACTGACTAGATATTAATTGATATTATGATTAAATTTAATTAACTAATTGTGTTAAATAAAAACTTCACTGGTTAAATAGAAAAGATTTGAATTGTATGTATTTTTAAATTATATAAAAATATAGACTTTGAGAGAAATTAATATTTGAAACATTCATTCAAAGACAAATAATTTATACCAATATAATAAAATGTTATAAATTAATATATTAAGCAAAACCGTAATGCCTATGAGAATAAATATAAAAGTACCATATCAATTATTCTTTTGATGATTTAATACATAAAAAATTACATATATAATTAACATAAAATAGACAAAATGCCTTTCAAAACTTTTATCAATCTTTTTTGGATAATTATATATAAAAATCCAGATAAAACTAAAATTAAAAAATTCAAATGCTATTAGACAACACCTAAAACTTGAAATCAATATATAATTGCATGGGACAGGTGTTACGGGTCTCATGTAAATACATTTATTTTGAATAAAATTGGTTTGCTCATGCAAGTTATGCATTTCTCACTATAATTAGTCAAGTGTTAAAATAATTATATTATAATTATATTTTTTAATGTCTACATTTCTTATAAACTGTTGTACTGTATATTTATTACACATTAAAATTTATATTTACCATAAATGTTATATTTTGTAATATTCCAATTTACTTTAAATATTTTCTTAAAATATATATATAAATATATATAAAAACTTATAATATATAAAACTAAATCATATCAGTTTATTCAATTCATTTTGATCATGATCTAACATTAATATTCTCGATCAATATCTTTAATATACTATGTAATCATATTTCAATTGTTTACAATGTTTTATTCATAAAGAAAACATATAAATTAATTTTAATTAATTCGTATTTAAAATAATTGAATATGCAATAAATAAGCAAATAAATATACTTTTGTATATAATTAGATTTTTATTAATTAATTTTTTGATGCAATAATTTTATGCAATTTCTATGAAATTATAAGCAATTTATTTTATAAGAAATAATAATAATTTATAAATAATTAACTAAATAATAATTTATAAAGAAAACTACAATGATGATTTTAATAAAATTTATTGCATTTTAAAGATATAATTCCGTTTAAAGATTTAGAATTGTGATTAAAAATAGATATGCATTACAGGTTTAACGTAAGTTCATAGGATTAGAATTATTAGCCATGAAAAGGATGTTGCCACAACATTACCCATGACAACACTAATAAACTAATGGTAAGAGTGAGTGGTATTACCGATACAATTTTGAATAAATGTGGTAGAGTATTTCTACAAAAAACATAAGTCGTTCCGTAAAATAGTATGGGCCATACAATTACAATATTTCAGATATAGAATGTGGACCCTGTATATTCATGTTTGTAAAATGATTATTTAATTGATAAACAAATAATTAAACCCTATTTAAGGGCCAAAGGTATTAAATGCCTCATTATTAACACTCGATCTCTGCATAAAAAATTTGATGTTTTCAATGCAATTGTGGCCGAAATGAGACCTGACAATATATTCTTTATGAACTAATACATTCTACTATTATTATTGTGCATTTAGATTAAATTAATCATTCATACTAATTTTATCCTTTACGTCTAATAATCTAATTTTAAATATGATTTTATATTAATTTAATTAATTATTGTTTAACAAGAAAAATACAAAATAGTACATGAAACCTTTATAATAAAACATCCAGTTAAAATACATTAATATATAATACAATAGTAAACGAACTAGGAGAGAAAATACTAAATTTAAATAAAATGACATATTGTTTCATAATAACACAAATAGTAAAACTGTTATATTTTTATCTTCTTTAAATGTAGCGATTATTGTAGTACTTTAGAGTAATGTAATGAATGTATAAATAAATTATTAAACTATCATGTTTTAATAAGTATTATTTAACATATCCCTATTTAAATACTATTGAAACAACAATTTATAGGTAAATTACTTCATAGATATAGCAATTAAAAATATTTAATGATACATTATAACGTTTATAATTAGTGCATCACCATATTTAAAAGGTTGAAATGCTGAGACTAACGCGGTCAATATTGAAAACTCCAGTAAATTGTTTTTTAAATAACGTTGTCAACAGTACGGCCGCGTGTGTCCGTAAACAATCGTAAATATCTGGTCAAATACTGTCAAAGATTTTGATTTAACATTTGTATATCATTTGATATATAATCAAGATTATGTAACATAAATTTTGATTAAATTGGATAGGTTATTCAAAACTTATTTAAAAAACAATTTACTGGAGTTTTCAATATTGACCGCGTTAGCACATTTGACATATAAATATAAATTTACATATTTGAATACATTTTACATGTACATATTATAAACATTGCAGACAGAATAGTGATAATTAGCTAGTTTTGTTGACAAGAATATTAACGATCGGAGATTTAAGATAAAATTAAATTGCGATGAATTAGTGTTTTAGTGATTTATAAAATATATTCCAAAGAACTAATGTTAAGTCTATGCACACTGTATAGTCTGTGGACAATATTAAGTCTATGGGGAATGCTAATCCTATGGACTCATAATAAATGTTAAGATAATGCTAATCTATCCTTTGAGCATCACCCGAATTGTGGTTAATGTATAGCATCGCTGTTTGTAAATAAGTTTATTTTTTATACAAAAATATGGCATTTTATGTATTGTTCTATATTATTCCAACTGACCAACACCAATCATAATTATTTTACAAACCCGTTTTGTAAACAATAAATTGCTTAACGTTTACGGACAGTTAAAACAATTACAAATTCAGCATTTATGTAGATTACTGAACACACTTTAAATGTTAGAAAATATGTAATATATGTAAGTCACAATGAAAAATATGTATTTCATTCATAACTTAAATGAATTTAATTTAAAACTTTTGTAGTAAAAAAATGAAACTTTATTTAAAAGTTGGGCACAAATAGTGCGGACACACAATGCGTGTGTATTTTTGATGTAATTCACATCATGGTATTAACTTTGTCTAAACTCTGTTCAAATGTAGTACAGGTATGGGTTTATATAGGGACCAAATTGGGTCACTTTAGACCACATTTGGCTATCTTTGAGGTGCAATATATTCTGGGAATGTGTGTACAGTATTGAGTGCATTGTCGGCAGTGTTTGTGTACATTATTTAGATTTACAGTAATTGAAATGATATTTAAGATCTATAGAATTAATTACAAAAATAAGTGAAATATGCAGTCAAATATAAATTGCAACTTATTTCTAGGTAAAATTATTTATATCTTTACATATACTATACATATAATTTAATTTGTTATATAAATTAGAAAACGTTTATTAAAATTATATAGTTTAGTAATTAAAAAATTTATACTAATTATAAAATGAAAATTTAAATTTATAATAATTTAATATCCGATTAAATACCTTTTAGCTTGCTATTCGTTTAGCAAACAAATCGACATATATTATATTATATAATTGCTTAACCACGTCCAGATATAGAATTTTATTTAAGTATTATTATTATAAGATAACAATGTATTTTATTAAATATTTAATTTAGTATTACCTTGTTATTAAATAAAAAATTTAATCGACATTGTATATATGGCAAATTTAACTTTATTAATTTATTATATAAACATTTTATCAGTTATATTAAAATTTACAAATTATACGGATGTAGTTATGTTTAAATTAAGTCTTGGTTAAGTATCAAATATGTATTTAATAAATAAAACTTGATTGATTAAGAGTTAATACAATCAAATATATTCTGATGGTTGAATACAATGTAGAGTGGTATTTATAGTATGTTCAATTAGTGCTTGAAAAATTGGACCAGAATACAACGACCCCGATTCCCATAGATTTAGGGCTCTATTCAAAATGAAAATTAGCAAAAGTAATAGTTTTTAATTACAATCAATAATAATATGTTATATTTTGTTGACAATTGTGTTATATGTTATGCAATGCTATTCTAATGCAAGAATATATTGTATATTATTTATCTGTATTACTTTACTGTATATATAAGTCTTCAACCCGTTTCAGCGGCACCGGCTCTATAAGCCATAGGTTTAGACGACTCCCACACTTTCACAGAAACCCAATAATTTTGATTTTTTCAATCACTAATGTTGAATAAGTGGAAAAGCCGGATACAAAACAACAACATTTTATTACGTCAGTAAATTAATTAACCATAATTATAATTAATTTTTTTAATAATAAAGAAATACATGAAACCTATATAATAAAAATACAATTAATACATTAATAAATAAAATTATATGGTGCAAACGAACCAGGAAAAACAATACTAAAGGAGGATGTAATAAACTCTATGTTAATTTGCCTAAAAAAATAATTTTTGTTTAACCCTCGAGAAAAAAGTTACTTTGATGGCATCGTGGGCGATTTTTTGTCCAAAGTTAATTTAATGTGATTTTCTTAATGATACTAATAATATGTTTAATTAAGTCAAATGATCCAAGTCGAGATGACAACCCGACCTTGAATTCGATAATAGTGGCCATTATTTTCGGTAAATATAAACATATTTAAAATTAACATATGATATATGAAATCAATGTAGAATT
>CAJPIZ010000672.1:0-21936 GCA_905368565.1 Medioppia subpectinata
AGAGAGAGAGAGAGAGAGAGAGAGAGAGAGAATGGGGGAACGGAAGGGACGGTAAGGCGGACTAACCCTACAATTGCGATGCAATGCAGCTATCATTTGATGAAAGTAATGGTTTAGAGTCTGTCACTATCTATTGAACATTATATGATAGCAACTCCTAAGTTCATCACTTATATTCAGTCCAATTTGTGCAATCAATTACACCATATGTGTCGTCCCTTTGATTATTTTTCCTTATTATACATTTATATTCATTATTTAAATTAATTTAATTAAATTAACAATTAAAATAAATTATTAATAGTTTGTAATAGATGAATTTTCTGGAAACCTTTTAAATAGTTTTATTAGTCATAATTTTAAAACTTTTAAAAAAAAGTTTTTAACGATATGCTATTTTTGGACGCATTTGTCATTAATTTAGGCGAATTTAATCAGAATTTATGTAATAATTTTATATATGATTTTTGATTGCAATCATAAAACGACATAAAACTGATTAAAATCTATGTTTTACTGCATCTTATTTTGCACTTTATTTATATTATAATAGAAATGGAAAGCAATAGAAATAATAGAAAATGAGAGATAAGTTATCGATATTATACAAACTCATGCAAAAGTTATTTTGCACTAAAAAAGCAACAAAATAGGAGAGCAAATAGAAGTATATGTTAAAGGCATATACTGTGTGTATGTGTGTTATATATTGTGTACATTAGTATATATATAGTGTATATGAAAATCGATTGGTCAGTGAATCCTAGGAGTGATGGCTTGCATTGCAATCCAACTTAATGTTTAGCATAGATTGAAAGTAAAGTAATGGAAAATATGGAAAAGTATAGAGAAAAAAGTGAACTCAAAGAGTGTGTATAGAAAGCAATGAAAATAGTGTTGGAGTAAAGAAAATCTCATTACATTATGATGTGAACAGTGGTAACAGTGCTATAAGGAGTGGTATATGCAGTGCACTGTATGTATGGGCGCACAGTTAGCGTGAAGATGCATCATATTTCTCATATTTCTTTCAAACATTTTCCGCACGAATTGATGATTACTTTATTTTTATCGAAGAATAAATACTTGTCTCCACTTTCTTACAGAATGAGAGCGAAAAAAACACAATACGATATCAAATCTCAATTTTTGTGTAAATATTTTCAATGCAAATATGTATATCAATCAATACATTATAATATTTGTTTGTTTTTTATTATCGCTATAAAAAATTTATTTTTGTCCAAAAATATATCATAACAATAAGCAATAAAAACGGAGAGTTTTATACAGATTTAACTTATAGTAGAGGAATATATCTAACGGATATATAGTCGATACCCCTGTCTATGCGCAATGAGATTGGCCTTACAGTTAGGCAGTGGATAGTGAAGTCGCCTTTGAGTTTAGAAAACTGAGTACGAAATGGTTAGGCAGTGATAGGCGATGGGGAAAAAGGCAATGGCAGGCACTGGTCAGCCAAAAAAGGTTTACAGCAGTGAAGAGTATTGTAGAGTAAAAGTTGAACACAAACTCAATGTTCAGTCGACTACTACTTCTCTCTCTCTCTCTCTCCTCCGACTCGCAGTAACCAAACGTAAAGTATTACACAAAATGTATACTTCACTGCAATGGCAGTGCAATACATCCAATACTTCATATCAATTTTCCAAAAGCCCTTAGCCTTAGCTTTTGTTGGCATCAGTTTTGACCCCCATTTCTATCGATCCAATACTTGCTTTTCATGTTATGATCCAAAAATGTTTGAGACGTTTTCTTCAATACATTTTTGGTTTGAGTTGTAAACACGGACTCAAGCGCTGACCGATCGCCTGTATTATCAATGTGTACCAGAGATATACTTATACCGTATAACTCTAACTATACTATACATTACACACTCATATAAACCACGTTATACTGTATACATATTCTCGTAATATATCGTATATATAGTATAATAATATATATTAATGTAATGCTTTAATCTGTATAATCTGAAAGCAACATCAATATTCAATATGAGTTTTATATCAAATCGTTTCGAAAAAATATACCGTATTATTGGCGCTCATAAGCAAATGAAAACTAAAATATAAATATAAACACTTATATAATTAAAGTGCTGTTAATAACTGGACTCGCAATTTGAATATAAGCTATAATTTCCACATCAAATAAGTTTATCACAAAAATGAGTTTTTATATTACAAACACTAAATTAATAAAACATTAATTTGACATTTTATTTAAATCGCGATAAAAGCATATTATATAGAAAGGGAGAGAGGGAGAGGGAGGGAGAGAGAGAAAGAGAGAGAGAGAGAGAGAGAGAGAGAATCGAAATTGGAGACAAAGTCGGAGTCAAGTCTCCCAGCATTTGGTTTACTGAACAGAGAGAGAGAGAGAGAGAGAGAGAGAGAGAGCGAGTTTAAACAAAAATATTTGTTTACTAATAAAAAGTAAAAATAAATTAAAATTGAAATTTATTTGCAGTGAAGTAAGTGTTGTGTAAATAACTGCTGGTCTGAGCGGTTGTGGTCGGTTGGGTTCGCTCACAAAACACCTGTTACCCCATCAAAGCAGATGCTGACCATCACTGCTATCAATGCACAACTAATTAAACTAATTATTTTTAAGACCAATAAATTCGTTCCCAATTAATAAGAAAGACATCGAAATTGGAGACAAAGTCGGAGTCAAGTCTCCCAGCATTTGGTTTACTGAACAGAGAGATCGAGATTAACACTCAAGAGAATTGAGAAAATGTCAAAAAAGAGCTCAAATAAGAGATTTTTCTATTTGTTGGTTTTGAGTCCATCACTGCTAACATCCAATGCATTACCAAATTTCAGACAAAAAACCCAATGATAGCAAATATGAAGACTACAAGACAGAGGGTGTGAACCAATGGATCGATACATATAAATATAATAACGAACATTATTTAATGCATTATAGAAATGCCAATTTATTTAACTTCGGTTGAGTTGTAAAATAGCTTAAATTCTATCTAATCTGTAGGACATTCAGAATTGATTGCCGATTACATCAAAATTATACTTGTATTAAGAGTTAAGCTAAAAATCATAGATTAGTTTTAAATTTTCAAGTATTTTAAATTGGATTTTAAAGATATATTTTAATGTTTTATGAATTTATAAAAGCATATTATATAATGTTTGCCTTAAAAACACCTCCAACTCAATGACTGTCGTCTAAACTAAAGCATTAGTTCTGCTTTATATACAAATCATTCATCACTTTCTTAACGTTATTTCACATCAATTGAGAGCAATGTTAGCGAAATGAGTGAATGAGAAATGTTTTTGCACTCCAGTAATGGTCCGCTACAGCGATAGTCATATAAATTGGTCAAAACGTTGGTTTCATATCTCTGATTAATAATAAGTTATGCTTTTTGCAGCAAAAGTGATCTCTTTTGGGCCTCCCATTCAAACATTGCATATAACTGTTGCCAATTCAACCCTTTTTGCTGTTGATTTCGCACATAATTAATCACTTCAATGCCGTAACTTTGATAATATATAAATCACTTTATTTCACTTCATTTCCTTTCTTTAATATGATATTCATATATCTTATGCGCGAAACCGTTATAATTGTTTAAATTATATTACTTTGCTATTTAAGTCACTTAAAATCTAAATATTTTATTAAAAATTAATTATTTAAAATATAAGTTTAAGTCGAGTTAAACCGTTTAATTATATTATATTAAAAATGTAATATTTTATTATTGTATAAAAACATTTTAAAAGCGCAACAAATATGGTTAAAACGTTTAAATGGTTTTGAGAGTCACTTCACTGTATAAATTGCTTCAACAGATGTAATCACTTCCCGAATGGAGACTTCCTTACAATACAGACAAGACATGAGCCGAAAGTAATAGTTTTTGCTTATATTTTAGAATTCAATTTAAACTCAATTGTAAAGTATTTTGCTTTTAAGGCTCTATTATGTGATGTTTGGCGAGCATTGAAGTGGAAAAGTATGTGTAATAAAAAGTCGTGTTATATGTGTGTTATGTTGACATTAAAAGACGTTGAGATGCGAAACCGCCACAAAAGCCTATTCTTATTGAGTGTTAAAATAGCTTTGAAAGTGATTTGTTATAGAAATAGAGTTTCAAAAAGAAGACTATAAAAGCTTTAAAGTGTGAAACGTTTTATGGGATAAAGAGCTCATTGTTAGCACAAACTTTACATCATATTATACACACATTCTCTCTCTCAATGCACTCTACACTGTATTTGAGATCATTTTTTGAGGGATTGTGTTCCTAATGCTCTATTGCCTCAACTAATTTATGTCACATACATGTGATTAATCGCTTTTAAACTATCTTTCGCTTCTCAGTCAACACTGCAGTATATTTTGTGGTTTTTAACCGTTGCTATCAAATCAAAACCAAAACATCATATTATTATTATAGACCACTTATTTGACATATAAAAAACATTTGCAGTCATTCTCATTGATTTAAACCCTTTCATTAACCCTATTAAGCCATAAAAGCAATTAACATTTAAGCATATCAAATTAACTTCAAATATATCGCATACATAATAAAACCAGATTTAATCAATTGTTAGACTGAATGAAACACCAAATGACAAAATGATAACTTCTTTGGGACACTTAAATTAATTTCATGATTTTGCTGTTAATAAGTAATTAATAATGACATTAAATTGCTATTCACTACAAATATTTGATTTTTAAGTGCACATAAAATGTTGTAAACTTCTTAATAGTCTGAATTGGCACACTTGAGACGGTGAGACGATGGGGCGGTTGGGATGGTATGGTGTGGTGAATGGACAGTAGGGTTGATAGCGATGGCATTAATAATGGTATTTGTGCGTCCGATCTAATGATGATGTATGGCTTTGGACTGCGAGAATGTGCCGACACTTTGCTGGCAGTCTATTGAACTATGGGATCGACTGATAGGGCGCTTGTGTTGCATAAAAAGCATAAGCGATTATTTGTCATTTAGGAGCTCATTGTCTATGGATTGTATGGATATCTGTCCAGAGTTTTTCATTTATTATAAGGAGGACCTCAAACACTGGTATCGCATCTCAAAGTGAATGTCATTACAACTCACATATTGACTACAAAATGATATTTAGCTCCCATTCTATGCCTTACGAGTGTTTGACCGCTATATTCAATATTTTTGATTATCTCTGCATTGAATTTAATAATATCTTACATTCACTCAATGCTTTTACCGTTAGCCTATCTTTTGCAGCTTATTTGCTCCCAAACTAAATAAATCGTTCGCTAATCTCTTATATATATCATTCGGTAAACTCTATATCAAAATATATCACATAATAAAAAATAATAATAAATTATCGCATTATTTATGATCTATTTTTTAAAAACTATTTTTAACCACAATTCATTTATGAAAAATGTGGTTAATAGGATTGTTTGGCCCCCTCCCCACCCTATGGGATTTAACATGGGAAACTCTCAAGTTTAACATGGGTTTCTATAGGATTACAGCTTAAGCCTATGACATAGGGTTAACATGGGTAATGCAAAGTCTATAGCAATGCTAATGCTATGGGATTTGACCAAACAAATTTGACAATTGAAATATAATTAAATAAAATTATTTCAAATTCTGAAAATATCAATATTGAAAGCATTGATAGGATTGAACAAATTTGAAAACTTTGATGCATTACCCGAATTGTGGTTAACGCATAGCATGGCTGTGTGATCCTTGTTTCTATTCATTTCAAAACAGCCAAAATTTTCGAAATTAAATAACAGTTTAGAGTATAGTATAGTATAGTGTAGTGCAGTGTTGAATAGAATATACAGTATAAGGACCGAAAAAAATCGGCAACAATTAATTTTCAATTTAATGACTCAGATTCTAATGATATGAAAAAATCATAAATAATCCTAAAAATATATAAAATTAGTTTTTTAAGCACAGAATTTGCATTTATAGCTAATGAGTGACTCGTGTAATACATGCTTCAAAAGTTTCATTTTTTACTTGTTTGTGTCATTTTCAATATAAAAACTTCGCACGCGTTGCAAAACAGCTCTCAAACAACACACACACAAAGTTATAGATGATGGTAAACCGGGCACTTCTACCACCGCTGGCACCGGCACCACACCAGTAGCTGCTGTTGTTATTATGTTTTTCATTGTTCATGTCCTGTATTTTTTTTATTTTAAAAAACAGTATCTCATTTGAATTGTGAGTTAAACTTTTGTTATTTATATTCAGAGCAGCGAAAACATAACAATTCTACAGACCATATGGTGTTCATTAAAATAAACACATTTACTACTAATGAATAAATAAGTTTCAGTTTTGATTGATTTACAAAACTATAAAAACACATTTGTATTTATTTATTTTTTTTGAAACTTTTACAATACCTCTATTTTTGTTGCAAAACTTGTTTAAAAAACGTTTGAATTAATTTTCTATGGAGTTGACAACTAAAGTGTTGATCTACTGAACAGTATATTTTTTTAATAAACACAAATATAACTACTTAAACTTTATAGTATAACTACTTAAACTCTTTTCAATATTCAAATTGTTAATAAAATTGATAAAATGTATAATAATTGTAACGATCGTTTATATTTATGCCAATTCTTGAATTAATATATGAGAGCCTCGGAATTCATTTGAATTATAATTAATTTGAATGAAATATCTATATATTTATATGTATTCATTGATTGAATAGCAAAGCAAACATTGTTTGAGTAAAAGTATTTGATTGAATAGATGTAAACAAAATAAGATATTTGTGCGAACAGTAAGTGTTAATACGTTGAGTAATCAGAAGACAAGTCTTTTAATCATAATCATCGAAATGCAATGCAAAGCAAGTGATATGTCTATAGTGTATGTCTGCAAATGTATCACTTATTACATGAGCCCATCAGACATCAGCCGTCGATTACTTTTTCCTTACATTTTTCTCCTCATATAATCACTTGAAAGACTTGAGACGAACCAAACGATGGATACAACGATGCTTTGGATATAACTTTTCCTCTTTTCATCTGGTCTTTCATTTCTATAACAAAGTAACGAAAACTAAAGCACCAAATCTTAGACTACTCTTTGATCCTTACATGTATACAAAAATCTTATATTCTTTAATCTTATACCCAAAATAATATATAATAATATTGATGAGACCATCACTTGTTTGCTTCAACTATACTTAATATTACTCGTATAATAGTTAATAATGTCATACATTATATCAATATATAATTAAATATTGCAAATTATTTTTCCAATTGAAGTTCCATCAATATTTTATTAATTTTATTAATTTCAATAATTTTATTCAATTTTCATTTTAAATATATTAAAAACATTTTATAATAACGATAATAATGATGAAATATATTAAATGTTAAGCAATAAAATATAAAATGAATGGAGAGAGAGAGAGAGAGAGAGAGAGAGAGAGAGAGAACCGACTTTATATTATATATATTGTATATCAGTGTTTGGGTTTACAGCAGTTGAGAGAGAGAGAGAGAGAGAAAGTAAACGATAGCAATGATGGCATAAATGCATTGTAATGTTTAGTTGTATTACTGTTAGAGTCAGTACAGGTGTATAACAATTGCATTCAATTCTTTCATAGGTTTAAGTATTGCAATCTTATAGCGAGTCTCTGTTACCCATAACTACTGAAACTTCAATCTTCTGAATGATTGCATCTTTACTCTCCAATCCCTATATATAGGGTCTAATCAACAATTGCTTATTCACATTATTTTTTTATAAAAACTTCTTACATTGGGTTCACTAAATCATACAAACATCTCATTATTTTTTCCAAAATATCTCATCAAAGTTATTTTTGAAATTAATTAATTAAAATATTATACCCATATATTAGTTCAATGTTTGTTTAATAACAATGTCTATAAACTTCTTCTATGTAAATTTAATTTTATTGAATTTGAATGGAAATACAAGTAAATTGCTGTTATACTGTATATTACGATTAATTGTCTTTTAGTTGCAGATTTACAATTTTAAAATAGTATACAAAAATAAATGCATTAATATTTATGTTATAATTAAAAAAGTAAACTAATTTGTCATTTGATTTCTTTAAGTTATTATTTGATTAGAAGAAATAGAAATAAAAAAAGAAATGTCCAAACATTAAGAGAGATAAAGGGCTGGACTTAAGAGCAAATGTATGGATGACGTGAATTAAGACAAAAGAATTTTGGCAAAAAATAACAATACAGTAAAATAGTTGACTAAATAGATGGACATCAATGATGGCCAACATATTAACAGTAAAAAGCATTGAAAGGGGAAATATTGGGGGAAGAGATGGAAGGAAAATCCCTTTAGGAACCATCAGGTAATTGGAAAGTGAAGCTCACGAGTCGGTCAATTCAGAGGGAACACAAATGCAAAAACAGAGGGGAGAGAGAGAGAGAGAGAGAGAGAGAGAGAGAGACTATTTCTTCTAATCAAATAATAACTTAAAGAAATCAAATGACAGAGGGGAGAGAGAGAGAGAGAGAGAGAGAGAGAGAGAGATGAGGGGAATCAAAACACATGAGAGCGGAGATAAATATACGACATATGGAGGGATCAGTTATTATTGATGCAGTGAATGCCTATCCGAATAGCTATAGCAGTGGTATAGCATTGGTATAGCATTGGTATAGTTAGTAGTAGTGTTGGAGTGGAGGGCATCTCTTGCTTCAAACAAAGATGTTTTACTCTAAAAAAGATCAATAAGAATGAGAAGACGAAAAAACGAATTAATACTGTCTTCATATGTGTACTAATAATACATAACATATACAGTACTGTTCAGTGTATATAGTATTTGCTTAGAACTGGACTCTAACATAATATTCTATACCTTATTCTATACTTACATAACAATTGAATGCAAGATATGATACAATAAGATGTCAATCGAAATCTTACAAAATAGATGATGGCATCAGATATATAGTCGATATGTGTTTAGTTGAGTTGAGTTATGCTAAAAATATATCACTCAAAACAAATTGGATCAATAAATATATTGATATGATATTACTGTATATCACTTTTACATTAATTCAATTGTGAATATTAATTATTTCCATATAATTATATTTTTTATAGATTCAAAAATTGATTATTTTTATAAACATAAATATTTATGAGACAATATTATGGCTTTATTTCTAAACATAACAAACTTAATTGAATTGAATAATTTTATGTATTTAATCAAATTCAAAATCTAATGCATTTTAAAATTATTTTAAAATATTATAAAATTAAATAAATATTATTAGTAATACAACAAATGTGTTGAGCATTTTAATTACATTTAGTAAAATTAATGATTATAATGATTCTTGTTATGTGGATGAAGTGAATGCAAATTCATTATCCATTTATTTTTTTCTAAAATCTCATTTTATATTCAATTGTATTTACTGTCAAATGTAAATCCTGTTTATATTTGTATACATAACTTATTTGAAAAAAGCTGCAAATTTAGAGAACACACATCAGATATATATAACTAAATCCTATTTACTATTTTCCAGGGAAACAACAAAATATATTTATCACGCGTTAAAAGTATTATTTATTTGAATGCATAGATTGTGTCTGAGTTCTACATCGCCTTCACAACAGTTTTGATAAACAAAGCTTTTGTTTGTGAGAGAGAAAAAAGTTGACCAAATATGGGGGTAACTATTGAAGGGGTGTTTGGACTGCAATTACGAAATAAACACCAGAACCCGACTTTATATTATATATATTGTATATCAGTGTTTGGGTTTACAGCAGTTGAGGGAGAATTGGAAAAATAATAATAAAAATAATGGATCAGTCGATCAACCGATTCCATCAGAACCGGTAATAGTGGCCAAAAAAGTTGTGCTCACACTTGAAATTGGCTGCAAAAATATATGCTATAACTCTCTAAATGTTGTGTTTGTTGTCTGGAATGCAAGGGAACGGTAGAGCACTGCAGAGCACTGTAGGGTAATGTGTTGGGCATAACTGTATTGCCTTATCGTATTGGAAACTATACTCTAACTTACATCTGTCACAGTTTTGTGTTGCGATAAAAACTTTGTGGCTCTCACTTCACTTCAATCCTGTTTTACTATTTGCCTCTGTTTTGTACCATATTTTCAATTTATTAATATTCGCTTCAATGGACTGATTGACGATTCATTTTCACAATAAATATTTTACGGATTGAATGCAAATAATTTATTGAATATATAAACATATAATAAAAGCTTAAAAACAATTTTTCCTATTTTTACGCAAAACTTGTAAACAAAATATAGATGACTCAACATTGCCTCTCAATATACTGTACACAATAGTATTTTATTATTGTTTAAACAAATAGTAGGAAATATAAGACAAACCTTTGAATTATCGAAAAATAAAGTGATTTTGAAAATAATAAATATGAATACAAACCTTTTTATTATAGGCGATTGGACTGCATCTTGGTGAATCTTAAAAGCAATTTTTATAGCAACATAATTATATTATACGCAAAAATTAATATCCAGAAGACTATAAACTTACAATTGTTTTAAACTAAAAACTAATAACTATAAACTTGTTAATAATCAATATATTTGTTACTCTAATACTCTGTTACTTTATAAATAGTGAATTAATTTATTTCTCTAATAAATGATGAAAATGGTAAAAGTATTGAATCAATCGCATCGTTAGGATTGCTTTAAATGAGATGAGGATCTACAATAAAAGCGGTTTAGGTTAAGTGATGCCATTGTGGTCAATTTTTACAACAAAAATGCTAAAATTGGAAAAATTTATGATTAGTATATTAATAAATTATAAATAAAATAAATAGACAATTGAATTTTTCAACTAAAAATGTATTTTATTTTCATATCAATATTTAATCAAATACTTAAAATTGTATTAAACTTCGCAATAATTGGTGGCCTTTTTGGCACTTCTGTTGCCTCACCGACGGAGGTATAACACTATATACAGTATAATAAAAAGGCCAACAAATTGTGAAGTAATTGTTGTGTACAATACATTATATGAGAATTATGTGTGTTTTTCTGTTTTTATTTATTAATCTGTATTTTGTAATTATTCCCATTCATTAAATATATATAATATTCATAATATATTATATATATGTAAATATAAATTATATAAACTTAAAATAAGTATTGTTTTTTGTTGACTTAAAACCTCTAAAATTGCTACAAAGGCTGTTATAATTGACACTGTTTTCAATGAGTGTTACAATGGTTTTAGTTGTTGTCGGGGAACAAATGAATTGGTGGTCAACTGTGCCTATCATTCAAAGTGATTATTGACAGAATCACCTGATATTATGTACAATAATTGGGCCCTTCGTCTGGTGACCCGTCAACAGCTTTCTCTATATTTATATGTGTTATCATTGGTTTTCACAGAATATATGTTATAATACAATACA
Source organism: Medioppia subpectinata (assembly GCA_905368565.1). Taxonomy (NCBI): domain Eukaryota; kingdom Metazoa; phylum Arthropoda; class Arachnida; order Sarcoptiformes; family Oppiidae; genus Medioppia; species Medioppia subpectinata. The sequence continues at coordinate 11,532 of CAJPIZ010000672.1, forward strand.
AAGTGAATGTGGGCTTCAGTTCACACCAATTCTACATTGAAATGAACGGAAATGAACACTCTTTTGCTCTCTATATATAAATATCTGTTTGTTTGTCTCAATTGATTACAACTTACGGCTTATCATAATTACAATTGTATTTCTATTAACTTTACGGTAATTGTCATATACTGTACTGTCGTATGTATTATACACACAATATGGCCTAAAATATTGTATATATCACCCATAGATCGGCCACACATTAGTATATAAACACACCTTTTATTAATTAAGAAGTGCATAATCTTTGAAATTTTGGTTTTTCTACTGAAAGGCGATTATCTTTAAAATGAGAGAAACTAATGAAACACATGTTTTTGTGAATCGCTTTGCAATCAATACAGTATTACATTATATTACATAATCAACTGCTGTCTCGTTATATCCTAACAACAATGCAATACTTACGCCTCTCTTATGGTTTACATGAATATATTGTACAAAAATAACTCCTTAAGTATATATAATATAATATATGGCGTAAGAGAGGCGTAAGCCATCGCCGATAACATGTTTGGTAGAGCCATAGCATCGCAATCTATATCTCCTTCTAGTGCTCCACTCTTTTCACTAATTAATTGATTCATTGATTCATTACATTACAGATGAGACGCTCTCTTAATTTCATGATTTACTCATTCAATACAATTCACTCTACACTACAATACTGTCCGTTATATAACAGTGAAAGCGATTTTACACAAAAACAAACCCAAAAAACTCATTTTAATCGATAAAAGTTTTTTGTTTAACAGACCATTGGATACATTGATAAATGTTTAACAATTGTTTGTATTGTTGTGGAAAATATTGTCAAAACTTAATAATCATATCTCAAGTTTCGGCACTCAGTTTAATATATTGTATAAATTTATGTAATATTTATAACTTGAAAAATGAGTATAAATTGTGACAATTTTCTCTTTACAATTAAATTTAATGTTTTCTCAGATTTATTTCAATACAAAATATAAAAAATGTATTGTTTTTTGAGAGCATAATAAAAACAATACGAATCAATAATGGGATATATTATTTGATTTGATAATTACTATTCAATTCAAATGTAATCAACATATGATTTGAGTGTTGAAACCAAATGAGAGCCAATAGAGTAATGAAATAATACTGTATTTTGAATGACAATGCCTTTCAGTCTGGGTTTTCGACTATATTTCTCATTCAATTTGTTTGTTAAGAAAAACTCATTACTTTTATGTGAAAATTCATTTGTTGAGCAAAAATTGAATCTCAAATTCATTTGATTCGCTAATAATGTTGAGCCGAAAGGACTTCGTTAATACCGGTGCCCATAAACCCATTGCTCCTAATATATAGTAAATAGTGTTAACAAACAAACTAACAAATCGTATAGTATTTGCATTTTCCACAAAAAAGTAAATTAATAACAATATTAATGGGCATTATTTGACACCAGATATTAATTTCTTATAATATATTCAATAAAAATTGTGGCAAAACATTAATTAGTGAACCAATTGTTCTCTGTTTTAGAAAAAATAATACAATTTAATGAATTTGAAGCTCAAAAATGTCTCAAATTAACGCTATATTTATTGAGTTTGTCATCGATTTAATTGTAAAAATACTCCAACATCTGTACAATAGTTTATTATTTACATTATTATAATTGATATAATTTTCAAACTCATTAAATACAGCCATTAATATACTGTCCCAACAAATGGCTAATAGTTTTCTTAACAAATCAAATGAAGTGAATGGTTATACAAAATAAGATAATATATGAGAGGTTTTGTTTGTGAAGTAATGAAATTCATTTTAATGTATTGAGAAATGCTATCATTTTTAGGTAATAATTAAATTTATTGTTAAAATGCAATAAACCTATCACTGAATGCAATGAGAATGACATTGAGAACTGACAGAAATATTTTTCAATATTTTTTTGTTTGTTTGTTTGTTTTGTTACAATAAAAACAATAATTCAATATTTCATTTATAGTTACATTTTATATATAATAATAATAATGGTTTGAATAATATTTATATATAGTTTTTTTCGGGCAGAAAAAAGCAAATTAATTCATTTAATAAGTAATCATAACTAAACAAATACACCAATACTTTAGACATAACTTGCACTCGCATTGTATGGTATGGTATGAGACAAATGGGAATTTAATTTTCATTTTCCTAATTTCATGATTTGTGTTGTGTTTGCAATGCGAATGAATTTTCATATCAATTATTATTATTGGTATTAATTCACAACATATGTGTGACAGGAATTTTATAGACCGGCCAATGAAACCAATATTGTATTATATATTTATACGGTATATATTGTATGTATTATGAGTTTTCTACTAATTTTTTGTTTTTCACTAATAATTTTCGTTTTTTTTCAGAGAATTTTCAAATAAAAAGCTTTTTACGAATTCTAATAAAGTATAGAAAAGTTTTGGGCGTTTTTGTTATTATATAATATTATCATTAAGTCGATTGACGATTGAGTGGATTTTATAATTAAGTTGCCATTTGAGACCTGTCTTAATACATGACTAGAATTTTCATTTTAATTCATTTTTTATTGTAATGAATGATAAAATAATATGTTAAACGCATTTGCAATTGGAGTTTACGAACAAATCATTATATAAATAAATATTCAATTGTTTCATTCATTTCGCTGTCGTTTTATATTAATGTCGGTTTGAGTCTAATTATAGAGTCGACCCCAAAAAGGGATCACCACTTCTGTGTGTGTTCTGTGTCTCTGTCTGTTTCACCACATATATTGTCAAACTATTTCCCTCATCGATATCACAAAAGTCCATAAAAACTAGTCATTAAAGTTAATTCAATTTAAAAATTATTCTAATTGTTAAGTGAGAAACACATAAAAATAATTCAACAATAATCGTGATCAAATTGTTTGAACAAAAAATTACTTTTTTTTGTAATATTAAAATTCACCTATAGACTTTTCAATTAATGAGACACAATATAAGTCATTTAAGTTGTATTATATCGTAATATTCTTGATTTGCATTTGAATTTTGAATTTGCTTTGTTTTTTGGGTTAATTTAATAAAATTAGAAATAATTTGATTAAATGTTTAATCAGTTTAGATGAGCGGAGAGAGAGTTTACGCTAAAGACTCAAAATATATGATAAAGACTAGGAATATAATGATTAGAATATATGATGCGTTTGACTGTATGTATGATTCAAGGGATTCACGTATATTGTTATCACCCGAAGGAATAGACATATATCACAGCCATTCCTCAAAAGAACACGTGAACCACTCATAACATAAGTGAATACAAAACACATCGACTAAAACATACACTTTGTATAATGAAAGCAAGAAATGAAAACTTTATCTCGTCGTAAGTTATAACTGAAGTTTTTTTGTGTTTTACTCAACGTTTCAATTAGTGAAACAAGGAATTGAAGAATTGCTTCAAAAATTTCTCATCATTTGTTCAGAAGACACGCATAACTCGCAGTTTACACAGAATTTAAAACAATAATTCAATACTTTTTTATAGATCATAAATGAATAGAAAATAAAAGACAATTTAAATGAATAAATAGCATGAGGGGTATTGAAGGGAATGCGGCTATTATTATGAAAAGCAAAACAAATCAATAAATGAATGGCATATTTAGGTGTAGAGTAGTGTAAGACCTTATTTACATGTTGTATTGACTTTCATGGCGATTATCGCATCCCTCTTCGCTTTTATGGGAAATCAGATATTTTTATGGCACTAATCTATACCTACGCTAACCATATGTGCGGATCAATTAACTATTTGCAAGAAAAGGCAACACTTTTAATCAGACCTAAATGTTGTGTAATATTCATGATATTAAGTCCAATACATATCGATTCTGAATTTTAAACACTACTTATAGCTAATTGCAGAGACTTTCAAGTTATTGATTCTTACCATTTAGTATTCCTTTTGAAATAAACACTTTAATTCATATTTGTTTCATTTGATGTCTTATGAAAGTCATGTTAAGAAAAGAAATACTGAAACTTTAGATTCAAAACTATTGAATTTCTTATGTGTTGGTATAAAAAGCAAAATAAAACATAATATAATTATTAAAAGGCTATGGATTGACGTCATCGGCAAACAGTTGGAAAATACACACAAGAATTCAATTTTCAATAATAATTATTATTACGATTTTGGAAACAAATTGTTTTTTTCAAATATAAAGTTATTTGTGAAGTCAATTACTTAGGCATTGGTTTTACTGTTATATAGATTGTTAGCAAAACACGAGAAAAAAATTGAAATCAATAAAGAAAACTAATTTTGTGAGTCCTTTGAAGGGATAAAAGGAATAAATAAAATAAATGATTCGATAATATGAGAAGAAGACAAAAATGTTGGGTTTAATCAATTGAACGAATGGTTGAATTATTGAATAAATTTGGTGTCGGATCTAAACTCTGGACATATATGTTGTCTTCAAATTGAAGCACAGAATGAAGAATATGTTCTCAATATATATATTAGGATTTCATATATAAAGTAGTGGTTCTTTCATTTGAACGGAGGGTGTCTTCTATTGAATGCTTCAAAAGGGCAAAAACAGGGCAAAGAAGCAGCTGTTGGACAGTCGACTCAGGCATTGCTCGCATTGTTGGCCAAACTTTGAGAGACATCAAAGATTTATTGCCAAAATTGAGCCCAACTTTCATATTAAAAGCTTACGAACAACTATTGAACAATAAGTCATTAAATTTTTAATATTTTAATCGCGTTTTTATATTTTAAAAAACTAAAAACTCAGACATAAATTATCGGATATTTTTAGTACAATTCAATTAATGGCTAAAATTGCTTTTTTCATACAAAAGTGATCGTTAAAAATAATGTAAAATTTTTTAGCATAATATTAGTCGCAATACTTGTATTGAATTTAGTTTTAAAATGTGCTGAAAAAACACTTATAGAAAAAGAGAGTGGTTTTGGTGTAGAGAATGAATGGACTGATGGTGTGGTAGTGATAGGACTCTATGTGAATGTCAATTAGATTAGTAGTAGTATTACAGGCAATGACTGTGTTGTCAATAAGCCATTGGGGTATTGTATTGAATGACATTAATCACACAAATCATAATAATAATCACGGATTAGGCGGTCGTCCCATAATTTATGGCCTAAAACATACATCCATTCAATCGATTACTGGATATTTAACTAATATTTCACTTTCAAATAATTTCAATAATTACTTATAATTTGTGTAATCAATGTATTGGCAGTACTTTTTCGACTTTTTCGGCAGCACTTTAAGGACTGTTAGAAAATAGTGGACATTGAGAGGAGAAAGAGTGGTACGATTGGGGCTCAAGTGATAGACCAGTGCCTAATAATTAGGCGAAATATTTACTAATGCAAGTCGTCTGCCGTTGTGTCCAATCTATCGATTTATTATATTTATCTCTCCCTAACGCCAACTCTCTCTCTAACCGTACGGCTTCTCAACTCACATACTCTTCCTTCTAATTGTCAATATCTCTCATTCCCTCCCTCTCTCACTCTCTCCCTTAGTCTCTCCCTTTCTCTCTCCTGTTGTCTCTTTGACGACAAGTTTTTGGGCGCATTTGTAAAACTAGTTTGTATTCAGTATTCAGTAAAAAGAAGGTAAAGAATGATGAATAAAAAGGAAAGCATAAAAAAGTTTGAATCAGCACTCAATGAGTGTGTTGTGGACTGGAGTTGAGTTCAATTGAGCTCACATTCGGGTAGTGATAGCGGCAGTGCTTTAGCCTAAAGTGACCAATAAGTGTATCCCTCGCTGACTCACATCCCTTGGGCTCATTTGTGCCCACACTGTATGTACGGCCAGTTCTGCCAGTTATGCCACAATTACCTAACCTTCGCTCTCACTCTCAGTCTATGCATGCATTGAATGGTCAGTCGTCTCAAAATTTACATCACATTTGCCCAAAAACACGGGACACACAATCGCTCTCCATATTAAACATATTAGAGAGTAGTCGGAGGCTCTGATAACCGCAATATCCATTGCGTGGGTGGGGGTCAGAGACGGGGTTTACCGGGGGTTAACTAACAATGACTTCGACGAGTCATAAGCCATAAACATATGAGCGAAGAAATATTTTAGGGATTAAATAAATGGCAAAACGTGGTAATAATGACTGTCCACTTGTGCCCCGGTTTTTGTGTGGACACCATGTGATGAAATGATGAAGAGATGACGCATTGCTGTGAAGACATGGCGAGAGTGGAAAACGCAGCGCTTTTTTAAGTGAAGTCTATGCGAAACATACAATACATGCCACTCCAGAGTCAGACAATTTCCTTTTCGACTTCACTGGCAGTCAATGTCCAGCGAAGACTCAAATATAATATTATATTACAGACAATGAATGGATGCGCTGTTCATAGAAATTCAATTCACTAAATGCAAGTCTCTCTCACTCTCGACGTTAGGCTTAAACAGAAAAATGAATTTCTATGAGAAACTGGAGAAAGTCGATGCTTTCATGTCGTCTCGGATTTCGTTTTCTAATTCAACTCAAACTCAGCCTTTCTGTCAACTATTCCTCCAATTCCTCTCGCAATCATGTTTTGCAACGAAATGTCATTTCGGGAGAAATCAAAGCACAACTACAATACAGTCTAAAGACTGAAAAACTCTACGAAATGCCAACAATACTAGTGTTTGTTACATACAATACAATACAAAACCCCATTTCTCTGTTTCTTCATTTTTCTTTTTTGTTGTTCAATGAATTGATTTTTTAAATACAATAAAACAAATGCTTTCAATAAAAATAGAAAACAGAATAAAGAATTAGAAATAAGAATTGAAGCGAAAAGAGGACTGAATGGGAGGAATAGTATTATATAAAGAGTCTTATAAAGTATGCATACATTCATTATGAGACTGATTGGGGAAACTGTACTAATTCTTGAGTTTAGAAGTAAAACTGTTTTAAATACAGAGGAAATGTAGACAAGTATTGGTCAGTCGTTGTTGAGTCCATAACTAAGTTCTGTTTTGTAACGATAAGAAGGGAGAAAATGTTAACGAATGGCATTATAACTCTTATGTAATGCCGGCCCTTATGTATAGCAATGGTATTACTTGCGGAGCAATGAGTTTGCACAGCAATGTACTGAACGTCTGCTTAATTCTTAGTTTTTTGGGTCCAATTCTTGCATTCAGTGAATGCATTATATGTATAGATGTATTCGTTTATAAGAGGAGGTGTACAGCACTCACACACAGAATATACATACGAGTGCAGAGCCGGTGCAACAACCGTAAGAGTGTTGGCGTCTATAGTCTTATATAATACGGACCAACGAATTCAGAGTTAGTGAAAGGCATGAATGCTTTAATAGTGAATACAAAATATAGTAAAGTCTACAGTAATATCATATCAAGTGTGGAGTAGTGCTTACAGTAGACACTTGCAAAAAGGGTGTCTATGAGTGTTAGTGAGCACTAGTATTGCAAATATGAGAGCATCGCATAAACACTGAAATAGACTGTCTTTGAAGAGTACAGGGATTATAGCATATCTGATATAAGAACCGGTAGTGATGTATAAGAAAGCAATAAAAGAATTGAACCAAAAAAGCGACGAATAGATGGCCAATAGATGGGAATGCCTTCCAGTGACTACCAGTTAAGGCATCTTTAGTTTTGGTGTAAGTTTTAGATTAACTATTGAAGCAAAGACTCACAAATAGAAGCAATGCTTCCAATTGTGAGCAATAGAGGCATACATTGCTAATGAAGGTCTGAACTGAAGGACTGGAGGTCTGCTAACAATGAAAAGATGAACTAAACATAAGAGAAGAGAGAAGAGGGGAGAGAGAGAGAGAGAGAGAGAGAGAGTTTACGCTAAAGACTAAAAATATATGATAAAGACTAGAAATATAATGATTAGAATATATGATGCGTTTGACTGTATGTATGATTCAAGGGATTCACGTATATAGAGAGAGAGAGAGAGAGAGAGAGAGAGAGAAATATAAGAAATAAAAGAACAAAAAAGCGAAAATGAGATGAAATGAGATGAGCTTCAAATTATTGTTATCAACTGGTAGGGGATGGTATGGGGAAGGGGTGGGCACTGACATGAGTGAGCACTGAAATCAATGCCATTATGTAGGAAAAGGCGCTCCACCGGAAAACAATAAATTGTGCACAACTTCGATACATTTGTTGGCACTCGTTATACCAGTGCCATACCAGTGGCCATACCATTGCCATCACCACTGCCTCAACATCTTCTACACACACAACCGATTTGGACTCTTATATACAGTAAGACTCGCAACTAAAATGAAAGGCATTTAATCAATGGTAGTCTTCTTCCAAGAATTATATTCTCATTGAGTCGAAGAAAGAACAAAAATATACTAAAATGAGTCCATAGTTATAATGATAGCAATGCCAGTGATGGCAGTGATGCCAGTGATGGCACCCCATCTCAATGGATCATAAGTTTCGCTTTTATTCTAACTATTAATTGGATCCTCAGATCACTGTTCCAACACTTATATACCACTGGCTCTCTATTCCCCCAAACAATAGTAATGTTAATAAATTGTTTTACAGCACAACACAAACGGCTAATGCATTCCTAATACTAAATGCTATCTTATTTTCTTTACAATTTGGGCCCAAAAAAGCAATAGATTTCACTCATTTAACACCACTTTTGCCAATACGTCTGACACATACAATGTTTGTGACTCTACAACAGCTTTAAAGTTATTGTTGTTGTTATAAAAGTTATAATTTAAAACTTATTTTAAATAATAAGGAAATTATAGAAATTAGAAATATGAAATCATAATTGGGAACAAATGGTAAGACAACATATACTATGTATAACCTATTCAAGTATAACACCTGAAGAGTTATGCAGTTATGTTAAGAAATAAGTTATGTGCAGAACATTAAACAAATAGATAATAGGATTTGAATGACAATACAAGCGTTCATTCAATACTTATAATGTAACCAATTTTTCTCGTTTAATATATGCAACGAATTGCCAAATATGTTGCTTAAGACAAGAATTAGATAACAAAAGCCAGTTATGAATACAAGTAAATGATTGGCCAATAAATAGCAATCAACAAAAATCATAAGGGATTCAACGCTCGAAAAGTTGTCAAATGAAAATTAGAAATGCATTCATTGAACGAAAACATAAGCAATATTATCATTAATTATGTAATACTTTTTTCCTTGTGTTTCCATTTTGTTGTTAATATTTATTTGATTTCATATAGAATTCACATTCGGATACGAATCACAAGAATTTAAAATTTATTACATAACTAATTAATGAAATATGAGAGCAATATGTGTATAGAAAATGGACATACATTTAGATAACTACACAAAAAATAAGTTAAGATGAGTACTAATGTGGGAGCTGTTAGTGACAGACGAATGGCTGTAATCTTTTGAAACATTTCTTCGTTGAGTTGAAGTGATTTTGACATTTCGGACGAATAGTACCAACAAATGGGTTTCGTATGAAATGGAAAGAAAATGATAGAAATGATGACACGCTTGAAAACATCGGTAAACAAGAATATGGTCTCCGCTAACAATCTAATGGCTTTTGTGAAACAAATGCCACGACTGTCCCATTCTTTTGTCATTTATATGTTTAAATGAATTTTTCTTTCATATATTGTCGTTAAGCCATACTTTCGCCGTTACAACGACTCATAAATTTATATTTAATAAAATACAATCACATCTGAACAGCAAAACGCACACCTATTATTCTTTGGCTAATATATATCCAATATTTTGTGTTATATATTGATATAACATTATTACTCTCTATATGTTATTGATTATAATTTTTAAAGTCATTAATTCATTAAACAACATAAAAATATGTGAATATTTTGATAAAACTACAAAAGAAACAAATTAAGTAAGAATTAAATAATAAATTTGAGAAAAATGAGATCACGTATGCGATCGTAAAATAAATGTTTGACAGAAAAATTACAACTCATATCTGATGGATATATAACTAATATATGTGTTAGAGTTGGTGACAAAAACCAGATTGAATTACATTGGCTGGTGTTATATTGGGAAGACATGACCTCATAAGACACCCCACGTCGACATACAGAAGGGGTATTGTAGTGATGGTTAGAAATCATAATGATTTTAGTGTTGTCCTCATCTTCTCCTCAATCGCTCATTTCTATCATTTCCCCCAAACGCTACTAAAAATCAACATATATTACAGTGCAGTCCACACATGTAGAAAAGTTATGTAATAAATGCACACAAGTTTAGAGAGAGAGAGAGAGAGAGAGA
>CAJPIZ010000673.1:0-21924 GCA_905368565.1 Medioppia subpectinata
ATTAAAACAAGTGACAAACTTTGAAAAAATTTTGTTCATAAACTTTTTACTTAATCTTAATGAAACTTGGATTCTGGTGCCTAGAGATGTCAACTTAAATTATAAAAGGGAAGAGAGTTACAACCATAGCAACAAACTATTAATTTAATACATTATACAAACAATTCTATACAAAATTACTTAAAACAAAAATATAATTCAAAATATGTATTTAAGATACATTTTAAGTACATTTCGTTGAAATTCAATGCATTAATCGTTTTCTATTTTGAGTGAAAACTAATGCTAATAAATTGTTAAAATTATATTTACTTGACAAATGAGATAATTTTTAGTATAACATTTTGTTGCAATTGTTTCACAATATTTCCGACTTACAAATATTTTTAAAAAATCTTTTAATTTATATATTTATCTGATCTTGATGAAACTTGGTTTCTGGTGAGTAGTGATGTCAACTAAAAGTATAAAACTAATTTCATAATTCTAAATATACGGGTACACCGTGTAAGAACAAGGTTTTCATTTAATCCAATAATATAGTTTATTCAACAATCAAACTCGTGCCCGTTTCCAGTCTTTAAAAAAACTAAATTAAATTAATTGCATTAATGTATATTAATTTTGAAATATTTACAGTTGTGAACTACATGGACAAAATGGAAAAAATGACCCGGTTCACAAAAGTTGTTTCACCGCTAGATATACAGTCTAGAATGGATAGTATATACACTCAATAGTATCAACAAATCATTACAATCCCCATATTTTGAAATCATAAGTCATTTGCCATTCATATAATGTTAAACTAGTATCGTTATAATCAACATTTTTGTATTCATTATAATTCGAAAATTTCATGTGTATATTATATCCATTTTCGACTGTACTAAGCAAAATGCCATCAGAAAATAAGAATTACAATAAACTTATTATGGTACAAAAGGTCTGGAAATGGCGGAAATATATGCCTGTAAAAAGACGAATATTAATCAATTGCGTTAACAATTATAAATTACCTTGTCTTTTGTGTTTTGATCGCCCGTTAGTTTTAACATCTAATAATGAATTTAGCTGTTGGCATTGTCAATGTTTGTTTAACACTAAATTGAAAGTAAATTCAATAATAGAAGAGATAAATTCAAAAATAAGTCAACATTCAGTATTTTGCAATTCAAATAATTTAAATGCCATTTATTTTAAAAATTGTATTTCAATACATTGTTTTAAGTGTAGGTATATGACGTTAATTAAAGCAAAATTCAGATATCGATTATTTTATGACGAATATTTAAGATTTTATTCACCATAGTTTATAGTTGTCAAACCCCTCCCACCTCTATATTGTATTTTACTGTTGTATTTGTGTGCACTTTTTGGTCTGTTTGAGTAAATACAAGAGGAATGGATTTGTATATTATATTACATATACAGATCCTGACAATCAAAAGTAACGTCGGCATTATTGGATTTAAAATTAACTGGATGATTATATTTCAAATCTGACTTCAGCATTTAGAAGTTAGATAATGTACACATTTTTTGAGGTACATTAATTCCCTAACTAATAAAGCAAATATAATATAATTTTATACACAAATATAGAACAATAGTCTGCATATAAAAACAAAATAATTTTGTCCTAGCTCAATGATATAATTTATAAATAAGCATTATCTGCACAACAAAAACTAAAAGTCCTAGCTTAATTCTGTCTTCACCATTCGAAACAACGTTAAAAATAAGTCGACACGTATATTACCATTTCTCAAATTATTAATTAAATATACCCTATAGTTCTGAATAAATATTTTGTTATAATATTGATTTTTTAACATAGATACTTAACAATATGCCAATACGAATTTCGACGCTATTTTTAACGCTGGTTCGAATGGTGAAAACAGAATTAAGCTAGGACTCTTAGTTTTTGAAATACAGACTTTTTTAGTTAAAATTACCATTGTTTTTTATGGAAATATTCGTCCGTAGAAACATTATTTTTTTAAAATATACCAAGATTAGTAACTATAACTTTATGTACCTCAAAAAATTTGTACATTATCTGGCTTCAACATGCTGAAGTCAGATTTGAAATATAATCATCCAGTTAATTTTAAATCCAATAATGCCGACGATACTTTTGGTAGTCAAGATCTGTATATTATATTTAAGCACAAGATTTGGATGCGTTTTAAAGGCGTTAATCACAGAAAAAATAACTTTATATACAAGTAATGTTTAATTCAAGCTTTGAACACAACTTTAATCATTAAAATTAAGCTACTGTTGTAGAATACATTGTGTATTAGAGTTAAGAAAATCAATTCAATTTTATTTTTATTTCGCACAAAAGAATTACTTTTTCTGTGAATAATGCATCCAAAACGCATCCAAATCTTGTCTATATTTATATTAAATTTTTTATGTTGTGTTTATACATATTATTTTTAAACACCCTGCGCTTGACGTTGGCTTTCCCGCAATCGGTGACGTTGGCATTCGAGCTGTATGACATAAATAAACAATATTTACATTAATTAAATTAATTATTAATAACATGTAGAATAAAACACTGCCCGAATTGTGTGAATTGGTCAACAATTATAAACCGGACATAATCTGGTCGGACGGCAACGGAGGCGGAGATCCCAAGTACAAGACAAACGAAGAGTTTTTCGACTGGCTTTTATATGATAGGTAAATCATCTATTATAATTATCATTTTAACTATAACATTTTACTTAAATTTTTGTATACATTAGTTTCGTTAAAAACAATGTTGTTGTCAATGACGGATGGGGTAAGAGATTTAATATAAAATTTAAATCATAATAATAAATGTTAATTTGTCATTGATAGGAGAGGGCTCGAATGGTCACCACGGTAGTTTCTATAACTTTACCGATAACTTTAATCCCGGTGTATTAGTGTCCCATAAGCGGGAACACATTGACACTATAAGAAAAAGTTCGTGGGGTTATACACGTAATATTAATTTATGGAATATTTTAACACCGTTGGAAATGCTACGGCAATTGGTCATGGCTATCAGGTACAGGCTATTGATGGTTTATTGAATATACAGTTGTAACTAATGTTATTTAATATAAATCTAGTTGCGGGTGTCATATGATGTTCAATATTGACCCCACAAGAGAGGGCACAATTACCCCGATATTTGAGGAGTGATTGAGACAATTGGGTGATTGGCTTAACGTCAACGGAGAGGCCATATATAGTAGCCATCCCTGGACTTATCAAAGCGATACCTTAACTAAAGATATTTGGTATTTATATTCACTTTCAAAAACCTTTTATTGATTTATATGTGATTTTAATTCAAAAATGTTGTTATAATAGGTTTACATCGAAAGATAAAACTGTTTACGCGATTGTCTTGTTTTGGCCGAAGAATAATGAGATAAAGTTGGGATCCGTTGCACGCAATTCAGTCAATACTATCCAACTATTGAGAGTCAACGGCAAGTGCGTGCGGTGCGGGCGGGCGGCACAAATCTGCGCAAATATATTAATTAATTGTTTTATACATTGTTTTTATTTACATTATTATTAATTGTAATAGTTTTAATTAATTTTCGATTTATATTATCTAAAATCAATATTTGTTGACTGTTTGGGTTTTTTTACGGCTACAGATAAATAGCTTTGTTATTTATGATCTATGTTATTAATTAATACGAAATTACTTTTTTCGTAAATTTATTGTTTAAATTATTTTTATATTGTCAACTAATCTATTTTATCAAACAATTCCCGATAAGTTGATAGATAAATATTTTATTGTAGCCGTTTTTCCCAGACCGACACACAAAAAAATTATAATTTTGTATATATATGGTATTACATATTATTCTTACAATCATTTAATCTCATATACTGTATAACGTAAATAAATTTTATCTTATTTTATTTTTACGTAACTTAATTTTTTCGTATTTAATAATAGGCTTTCTATCATATAATTGTTGTACTAATTGTTTTTAATGTTAATTAAACAGTTAAATATTAAAATTACAACGAGATAATAGATCAGCAGATTTATATGAATGAACTAAATAAATACTTAATTAAAATGTTTCAAAAAATTTATTTTTTATATAATAATAATAATAACAGTGTTTTAAATACACATTTATTTATATATAATATAATATATTACAAACAATTATAAAAATACAATAAAAATAGTATAAAACTCAAAAATAATTATCAGAAAATCACGTTGCCACATTAATCACACAGCATTTCATCTAGGTGTTTATGATTATTCATGGTCAACTGTATATCTGACTCGTAATCGTTGGGCACAGTATGAGGTCCGGCAGTCGATCGCATGTATTTGGCCGGACGTCAGACATAGACGTACTGTATTTGTAGTAATAGTCGGCCCGACAATAACAGCTGCTATCAATGCATACCATAAAGTTAGTGCTATAACACGAATTACACGTGTATCTCTTATTATAATATTTACACAGATTAATTTATTCACTAATAAACAGCATTTAATTAATATCAATGTTTTGTTTTGTTATAACCATTATAATTAACACCACGTATAGTGAATAATATCACATTGAATGGACGAATAGTTGTGTTTGGGGGCCGGGGGTTTAGCCGTGATTGTAATATAACATACAAAACACGTTTACAATCACACTTAAAGCTATATATTTATTGATCAATATTTCAAACATATTTTAAAATCGCCAGTCAATTGATTTAATTACTAAACGTTAATCTATATTAATATTAAAGTTTATTAATTATTTGAATTGTTTTCTTTGAATTTATTTAACCACTCGATTGTGTAAACTTGAAAATACATTATTTTACAGTTAGTGTACAAATGTATTAATTGTTTATACACTGTATATATTAATAATCTGTACATTATAGCTGGTTTTTGGCAGACACCTAAGGCTTGTAATTGTGTTGCAAGTCTTAACACCTGCCTTAACCAGTGCTTGTTATACAGGCTCTACCATAAGCTATGAGTACCCGCACGGGTGTGGCCTCTAAAAAATTCAAAGTCAATAATGTAAGCAATTTTCGCTTACCTTCCATTTTACACATTATTTAATACATTTAAAAATAAACAATAATTTGTGTGTTTTTTAATTCAATGAGTGTTGCGCTTAACCATAGGGTGAATCGCATCTCAAGGATCGCCACCAAATCCACTGGTCTTTCATCGCTTCAAACGGCTTAAGAACAGTGTGTTTTGTTTGTACACCTTTCAAGGGCTCAATGTTTAGTATATAAAGCGAGAGATTTTTGTTTTTTAAATCATATAATTAATATTTAAGCTAATTTTATACAATTTATATAAAAATTTATCTCACTATTTAATTACATATTTATCTGATTTATACAGTATTATACAGTATTTTATACAATATATCAATCATGATTTATACATTACATTTAACCTTCACATACATGTCTCCCGGCTTATATCATCTAGATGATATGTGCGGTCGCCATATTGCTCTTGGTGGCAGCAATTATCATCTTACATGCGCATGCACAATTAAGAGGGCAAGATTTACCGATCTTGGCCACTTAATTGCTGGCCGCGCTCACCCTGCGGCTAAATCCAGTTAAAATATGCAAATTTGTTCAGTCTATATGGATAAGTATACTACTATCATCTAATAATAAGGAATTTCTTTTATAAAATTTAGTTATTAATTTTTAATAACTTCGTGTAACTTAAGAGTGGTTTTTGTAACCTAAGAATCTATGTTTTAATTATAGTTAAAATAAAATTTACTAAAATGCTGCAAATGCTAACTAAATCAGCAAACATACAGTACATATAAATTTTACGCTAAAATAGTTCTTATGTGTGAGACTCGTTACCATCTGAATCATTGGAGAATTAATTTGAATATCACTTGAAATACACTCATTGTTTGGATTTACAAAAGCTGTGAGATTTATGCCAACTATTATAGGCATTTAATGGAAACAATAATAGTTATCAAGTTTTAAACAATATTCATGAATTATGAATGTAGCAATAATTGAATACATATGAATGTGGAGTTGATTATATGAAAAGTTAGGCTACAATAATGTGATTATGAATTGCAGTTAAGTATCTTCGATGCATCCGAAGTGTACAGACGAGAGGGAACTCCACTTATTATTCTTAGCGGCAAAGACTACGGCTGCGGATCATCGAGAGATTGGGCGGCAAAAGGACCGTATCTTCTCGGAGTTCGAGCCGTTATTGCAGAAAGTTATGAACGAATTCACCGAAGGTTTGTTATAATTGTATATAAAATAACTGTAAATTATGTGACATATTGTTTAAAACAATAGCAATTTGATTGGTATGGGTATAATCCCATTGGAGTTCATGTGCGGACAAAATGCCGAATCGTTATCATTGACTGGTAAAGAGATTTATAGCATTGATATCCCAGAGAATATGTCGACTCGACATAAGACTACAATTAAAGTAAGAGAGAAATTAAGTTTATTGGAAATGTTTGTTATTTAACACAATAATGATTGTATTGATAGCTCGATAACGGCAAGTGTTTTGAGGCGATTATGCGTTTCGATACTGAAGTAGAACTCGAATACTACAGGAATGGAGGAATTCTTCATTATATGTTACGACAACTTCTCAATAATTAAATGACAAAAAAACAGTATATGTTCTCAAATTGAGGATAAAATGATTACGCGATTTATTTGGAGATTTATTTTTATAAAACTTTTGTTATAAAATAACATATTTTTAAAATCAATAAAGTAATGAAATTCAATGAAATGGTTGGTCCTCTTAATGGCATTTAATTTGTTTGTTATTATTTATTAGTGTCTCGTATTTTTAGTTGAGATCTTTTCTGCTTGACATTCATTTTGATATAATTCTTGTTTTCTCGACAGTAAGCAAAGAGTCGTCGTATAGTTATATTGAGTGCAGTGTTTGTCTCCTCAACTAAAAGAGTGGTTTTTATAGATGTGTTTGAAGTGATGTCTTGCGATCAATTGAATGAAGAAAGTGCACCACTTCTTCACTTCTGAACATTTATCATGAATTCAACAAAAGTTTGTAAAACAGTATAACAGCATCTATTGATGCAGTCTTTGCTTTGAGTCAAGTCTTGAAGGGTTGCTATGACTACAGCGATGTAGGCGCCAGTCGGTCGAGATCTCGTTTTAATTCGGTAAGTGTTGGCGCCTTATAGCCGATCAATTCATGCCCTCAAACATTACTGCAGTATATCTTCAGTGCTCTCACTCTGAGATGTTTGCAATCGGATAACGATATCCACTGCAGAATAAAATACAATATAATGGAAATCAATGCAATCCTGAGGAATGGTTTCGTTTTAAATACTGTCGGACGTGACAAATGAATGCCTCGAAGTTTAGACACGAGTCAAGAAGAGTCTGCAGTCTAGCACTTGTTCTCTCTGTTCAGACTCTTTCTGCGCTATTGTTTCCATTACTCTTCCACTACTCCTGTCCTTCACTAATAGTATTAATGATTTAATTTTGAGGAGAAATGAAAATTTTTATAAATAAATTACATCAACAGCTCTATTGAATGGAAACTAATTGAAACAAATCTGGAATTATCTCTAAAAACACATTTTTCGGTTCAATTGACAAAACGATGTGACAGTAGTTAAGATTCATCGGTTCCTACCATTGAGTCACTGCAGGAAAAGTTACATTAATATCAGCGTTCACTCATTGCCTCCTCATTCAGTGGATGCACAACCCGTGCCATCACTACCAACAGTGCCAAACAGTGGGCCCAATATTTTTGCATATATTCTTCTCCTCACTTCACTCTATACTGTATATCGACAGCACTTGTATTTTCCCCCCAATTCTGGCATTTTATAAAAGAACTAATGCTTTGCTCGACATCTTTGAGTTGTTGGCCAATGTGTGCATCACTGCGTCCTTTAGTTCAACGCCGACCCCAAACGCATCCCTCTCTCCCTTTATAAGCACAACATCCCATTCCCTTCGTTCCCTTCCATCCCTCCATCACTCTATGATTTACAGTCGTTCACAATATGTATTGTCCGGAAATGTTATGTCTTATGAGTGAATGAATGGTAGAGAGAAATGCAGACAAAATACACTAACTGTGCAGAAGAGACACAGCGATGGGAAGGCATTCAGCTCTCTCTCTCTCTCTCTCTCTCTCTCTCTCTCTCTCTCTTCTAGCCACACAACCATTGGATCACAAATAGTGATGCGCTGCTACTATCCTAACCCAAACTACTCAAACTTTTCAGACTTTATGAGAGGGACGAGAACATAGGGAGAGTGAGTATATACTCTCTCTCTCTCTCTCTCTCTCTTCTAGCCAAAGGTTTATGTATTGAACGAGAAAATAGTTTTACATTTCTCTTAATTATATTAAGTGATCCATAGAAAGAGAGAGAGAGAGAGAGAGAGAGAGAGAGAGAGAGAGATTTATGCATTAATACATTTGTGATAAAATAAAAGAGAATTGTATTCAGTGATGTCATTGAAAGCATGTATTGCTGTCATAACTATTCTGTCCATTGAATGTGAATAATAGTATGTTTTAAGAGTCCATACAATCTATGGATCACTTAATATAATTAAGAGAAATGTAAAACTATTTTCTCGTTCAATACATAAACCTTTGGCTAGAATTTTGGTTAATTGTCTGAAATTAAGTTAGTATTGAATATGAATTACCGGAAACTTTAAAATAATTCAAGATTTTAATGAATGGACTGTTAATCAAAAGAGTGGTAAAATTGAGTGAAGACATTGAGATAAGAATTGGGACAAAAAGAGTGAATGAATGGAAATCCAAATGTGTGTCGAAATGATTGTTTGTGCCAAAGAGTCAAACCTCATGTCTATATAAGGTTTGTCCCGTTTTTCGCATAACATACTCTCAATGAATGAGTTGGTGTCAGGTTTAGGCTTATGCTTGGCTTTGCTTCCCAAACACCACCACTCATCCCAAAACACCAATATTTCCATCAGGTCTTTCCACCGGCCCTTTCAGTCCATATATCCTAAACCCTCACATAAGGACAATACCATAGACTACGGGTTACTTCAGACCATAACTCGGAAGCGATTTTGTCTTAATCTCCGTATTCTTAGATCAATGTTTAGGGAGTGACACAAGTGATAGTGAGACTTAAGACTCAGATAGATCTGCGTTCTCGATGGCAGTGGTGTAATGTATGGCAAACTCTGTGTCGACCCACTGTATGGGACCTGAGTTCAAGTTTGCCGGGGGTAGGCTTGGGGTAGGCTTGGGGTAGGTTTGGGGTAAGCCTTCCGACTGGGAGTGATCGCCAACAAACAGCGCTTAACACAACTCCCACTACATCTCTGAGTTATCGCAACTCAAGTGCTCTCAAGTTATCGCTAACTGTATGGCAATGTCTACACAACACAGCACTCACTGCACAGAGTATATGCATATCAGGCTCTGAGTCTCAGTGCCCGCAAAACGCAAGCCATGTATACATTTGAGAGCAATTAGTTGTGAAGCAAAGCCAATATTAAAGGCAATACCAGTGCTCTTCTCACAGCCTGTGCTCGCATTCAAACCATCACTCAATCCATTGCTGACATTGGGATTCAATCATAACAACAATCAAACATATATTGAAAACAATTTATACAACTATTTATTAATCGTCGGCTAATCTCCGATCGGCTTAAAAGGTCTGACTTTTCGATACTTATATATCTATTGAAAAACTTTTTCTTTCCATAACTTAAATAACTGATGAAATTGTGGGCCAAATGTAAACCAAAATAAAGTAACTTTTGGTGTGTATAGAGTGTGACGAAAGTGATGTCAAATCTGTTTGCAATAACGGGGTTTACACTATAGATATGTCAATCAAATCAAATTATTTCTTGTCTATTCAGTCAAATATACCTTTAATTATCAAACCATATATTTTTCTCGTAGTTTTGGACATTAATTTGGTTTTGAGTTAAAAATAACTGAAATATACAAAAATAGCTCAACTTTTAGATGTATTTTGTAATTGTTTACTAAATTTGGTTATAATTATAGTTAGTTGTATTGATTTGAATATAAATAGCAATATATAAATGAATGAAATAACAATAATATGTAATGTATTGATAGTAACGACAGATAATCTGTTTGTCGGATAACGTAAGCCATAGAAGAAGTGCATTGAAATGATAGTGAAGTGAATGTTGACTACGAAACGAGTGTGTAATACGAGTGTACCGTAACTTTCAATAGGAAATCCGCCAAAAACCATAATTTACTGACAAATATGTGTTTTTAAAAACACAAAAATTAAAATCACGAAACTTTATGAAAGTGTGTTGAATGTGATGTCCAATGGTTTGCGGGTTTTCGGCGGTTTAGCCGCAAATCCAAAGTTTGATAGCATTTGTTTAGCCATACTTTGCATCGATTGACAAACAAACAGTTGAAGGCTTTTTCGCTTGTATTCTGTATAAGGCTTTGAGGTTTAGGTTCTATAATAGGAAATGAATCCCACGCTATCTCGAAGACATCACTTTTTGGGCCCAATTATTACCACCAAAATCGCCACTTCTTTTATAGTTATACACATTAACTTTATATTAAATTTTCAATTTTAAAAATATCCAAATTTATTACATAAACTATATCTCAATTACATAATTGTTTTATCATATGTTTTATCGTATGCTTTATTTAGAGCCAAATATCTAAGGATTTAATTTAGATGTAATTATTATTAACCCTCTATTTTGTGTCATTTATATCACTCTCTATATTATACAAGTATTTCAGATGAATATAAAGTTCTTAATTAAGTTCACAAAAGATGTCAAATCTGTTCCCTTTCCGTCAAAATTGAATTTAAAAAAATTAAAATACATTTAATTTTATATCAATACTAATGAATCACTTTAAATGCTGTTAACAAAAGAGCAGTGAATTAAATGAAGTGCTAATTGTGTTGAGATGTGAAGTGAAGAAGAGGGGGAACAACCGTTCGGATCATTTGAAACACCGATTCCTTTATCCAATTCATAGCCAAAAGTTACAATACATAACATTACACGAGCGCACAGTTATCCCTATGAAAGCGGCGTTTGTTTTGATTAAATTATACGATAGGGAGAGGAGAGACAAGAGGAGGAAAAATAAATCAAATTTATTATAAAAGTTATAAAATAATGCATCGAAGAGTAATATAACTCTCAATGTATGAGTAAACGGACAGACAGTGAAAGTTTGCTAAACAAACGGCAATAAAATGACAACTGAATGGACACTATCTCTGCAAACAATAAAACCAATGGTTTTTTTGTTTATTATGAGTAGAGATATGTCGGGAACTCAATAACCCTTAACTATAACTCAATACAAAGTAGTTTTATTGATTTGATTCATTTAGTGATTTATGAATCCATTTAATCACAGAATAGAGATTGAGAGACGACTGTTCAAAAATGGCAACACTTTCACTGAAGATCAGTGTCGCCGACAAGAATGTGGTGAAGACAATGCAATTCGAGCCCTCGCTTATGGTCTACGATGCCTGTCGTCTCATCAAAGAGAAGATCACTGAAGCAAATATTGGACAGCGTATGCATTACTCCTATCCTTTACTATCCCTTACTTTGCCATTAAAATTGCAATTCCTTTCATTGGTTGCCATTGATTATGATTACAGCCAAAGACTACGGACTCTTCCTAACGGATGAGGACCCGAAGAAAGGCGTTTGGTTAGAACCCGCGCGTAGTCTTGAATACTATCTGCTTAGAAATGGGGTGAGTAATGAATTTGTCTTATATTCAACTTATCAAACTATATATGCTATGTATTAATGACTTATATCTAAACAATAAAATTGTGATTAATTGCGAGTTTGAGAAATAAATGTTATTAATTCAGATGAAAATCGCATAAAATTTTTGTTTAAGACATTAGAAATCAATCAAATAAAGTGATTCTGTTGTACGATATGAGATAACTGATCCCCTATTGGCTCAAAGTTATCAAAACTATTGATTTTCGCTATTATTGCTGAAAGAATGCGCAAAACATTAATATATAGTTAGAGTAGGGATGGGATGGGATGATGGGATGTCCTCTCTATATCGATGTATTACTTCCCCTCAATGTTGAGTCCATTAACTCAATTAAATTAATAAATTTATTTGTCGTAGGATTTACTGGAATATAGAAGAAAAATGAGAACTTTGAGGGTTAGAATGCTCGACGGATCTGTCAAAACGGTTTTAGTCGACGACAGTCAACCCGTCTCTAACCTAATGGTCGTTATTTGCACTAAAATAGGTATCACTTATTCCGGCACTCATTTCGCATTATTTATGGTTTTTTTATTCAATTAGTTTTGATTTAATTGTATTAAATTATTTTGAAACAAAAGGCATCACAAATCACGACGAGTACTCACTTGTGAGGGACTTCCCCGAAGAGCTGAGGGATGCGACCCTTTCCAGGGACGGAACACTCACTCTAAGGAGAAAAGATAAAACACGAACTCTTGAAAAAGACAAGACATTGGACTCTAAAATGGAACAATTGAAGAAAAAACTCAAGACAGACGACGACCTGAATTGGGTGGACGTCTCAAAGACACTGCGAGAACAGGGCATCGATGAGGAGGAGACACTTCTGTTGCGGCGAAAGTTTTTCTTTTCCGATCAGAACATCGACTCTAGAGATCCCGTCCAACTGAACCTACTGTACGTTCAGGCGAGGGATGCGATCATTGCGGGCACACATCCGGTCACTTTGGAGGAGTCGTGTCAGTTCGCCGGCATTCAGTGTCAAATCCAATTCGGAGATTATGTCGAAAGCAAACATAAGCCCGGATTTCTGGACCTCAAAGAGTTTCTTCCCAGAGATTACTCGCGAAGGGATAAAGCGATTGAGAAGAAGGTATTGTCTCAACACAGACAACATATCGGAGAGTCTGAGTTGGAGGCGAAGGTCAAGTATGTAGGGCTCGCCCGCTCTCTCAGCACATATGGCGTCACTTTCTTCTTAGTTAAGGAGAAAATGAAGGGAAAGAACAAATTGGTTCCGCGACTCCTCGGAGTCACTAAAGACAGTGTTCTTCGTTTGGATGAGAAGACTAAAGAGATAATGAAAACGTGGCCTTTGACTACAGTCAAGCGATGGGCCGCTTCTCCCAATAGTTTTACCTTAGATTTCGGCGACTATTCTGACTCTTATTATTCGGTTCAGACCACAGAAGGCGAACAGATATCACAACTGATCGCCGGATATATCGATATAATTCTGAGGCGAAAGAAAGCGAAGGATCACTTCGGCATCGAAGGCGATGAGGGCTCCACTATGGTTGAGGACAGCATATCGCCATCGAAGGCGACCATTCTTCAGCACCAACCCGGACAGAAACCATCCAAACCTATCATTGAAGATCTGGCCATTCCTGGCATTATAAGGCCCGGAACTAATGGCCCGCAGAGTATCAACATTAAGGAAATGCCTGAACAGCAGTTGACTACAATGCAAAGTCAAGCGCCGGTACAACAGTCACCTCTGATGGCCGCACAACACCCCAAATACCTGCAAACGGGTCTCTCTGAGCCTCAAAGAGCTCTGCACTCGACTATAGGCGTGGGTCAGGACGCCGTCCAAAAGGCGCTCAAAGAGTTGGAAACGAAGGCCAAAATCCCGGAATACGGACCAGACTTTGGATGGAAACAGAATCAGTTGGACGTCAAGAAAGAGACGGTTTCGTCACAAATGGCGGCACTGAATGCGGCGACGGCTCAAGTGATCACTTTGACGTCGGTTCCCGAGGAAGAACTCGATCACCCGGCGCTCGGGGCAGCCATTCATACCATCAGCACTAACTTACCGGAGATGTCGCGCGACGTCAAAGTGATCGCAGCGCTGATGGAAGACGACGACAAAGGAGAGCGACTCATAGACGCCGCGCGAAACCTGTGCAGCGCTTTCTCGGAACTGTTGAAAGCGGCCGAACCGGCGAAGAAGGCCGGGAGACAGAGCCTACTGAACGCGGCGTCCAAAGTGGGCGAAGCGACCACTAATTTGCTCTACACTATCGGCGAAGAGGACGAGTACGACAGAGAAGCGGCTGATCTGCTGCTCAGTCTCTCGAAACCAGTGGCCAATGCGGCCGCGCATCTGGTGCTGAAGGCCAAAGACGTGGCGTCGCGTTGTGACGACCAGACGGCGCAAAACCGAGTGATCAGTTGCGCGACTCAATGCGCGTTAGCGACTTCACAACTGGTCGCGTGCGCTAAAGTGGTTGCGCCCACTATTTCTAACCCCAATTGTCAGCAACAGATGATCGAAGCGGTCAAAGAAGTGGCCAAATCTGTGGAAAACATTGTGAGGGTTTGTCAGGACTCGTGTTCCGACACTCGACTCACGGGTGACCTGAAGGGCGCGGCGGCGGACGTGACTCAAGCGCTCAACAATCTGTTGAATCACGTGAGAAGTCTGAGCGACAATAGGGGTCGTCGCGGGACAGAACACGACGGCGCTGTCGACACTATTCTGGACGCGACGGACCGCCTGTTCAGCAGTACGGGTGACGCGACCGAAATGGTAAGACAGGCCAAAATCCTGGCGCAGGCGACGGCTCAGCTCATCCACAATATCAAAGGTCAGGCCGAGACTCAGCCCGACTCCGACCTCCAGAAGCGATTGCTTTCGGCGGCCAAAGTGTTGGCCGACGCGACCTCACGACTAGTCGAAGCGGCCAAAGGGTGCGCAACGAATCCGCACGACTCGGACTCTCAGGCGGCGCTCAAGAGGGCGGCCGAAGACCTGCGAAACGCCACAAACACTGCGGCGAGTAATGCGTTGAAACGCAAAGTCATGACACGACTGGAGTCGAGCGCCAAACACGCGACAGCGATGGCCACTCAGAACATAGCGGCCGCTCACGGCTGCGGACCCTATAATACTAATGAGATGACTCAGGACGAGCTCTTGCAGGTGTGCAGAGATGTCTCCGATCTGATCCCCAAAGTAGTGCAGGGAATCCGAGGCACGCAATCAGATCCGGACAACTCTAGCAAACAGTTACAACTGATCAACGCTTGCGATCTATTCATAACACCCGCGCAGAGACTGGTGTTGACCTCCAAGAGTGTGATCCCGACGGTCACCGACCAGTCGTCGACCATTCAGTTGACGCAATCGTCGCAACAGTTGGCGGAATCGCTGCGAGAATTGCAACTAAATGTGTCCAAAGCTCAGGAGGCGTGCAGTTCTTCCATGGAATTCGACGCCGCGATTGAGTCGATCCGAGAATTGGACAAAGAGTTGGCCGAATGCCGGAAAGCGGCCATAAATTACTACCTGAAACCACTTCCGGGCGAAAACCTGGAGTACTGTTCGTCCGCATTGAACACGACGTGTAAATCTGTGGGCTCTTCGATGGCACAGCTCTTGACGGCCGCCTCTCAGGGCAACGAGAACTTCACGGGACACGCGGGACGGGACGTGTCCAACGCCCTCAAGAACCTGACGAGTGCTGTCCGCGGAGTCGCCGCCACTTCTAACGAACGCGACGTTCAGATGCGAGTCATCGACAACGCGAGGGATGTGTTGGAGAAGTCGATTGTGTTGTTTGAAGAGACAAAATGGGCTCTTCATAACCCACACGACAGGGAACGACAGCAACGACTCACACAAGTGGCCAAAAGTGTGTCCAATTCGCTCAACAATTGCGTTAATTGTCTTCCGGGACAGAAAGATGTCGACGAATCCATTCGATGCATAACAGAAGCGACACAACTGTTGGCCAAAGAACTGCCCGTTTCTTACAAAACGTACGCAGAATTGCAGAACAATCTGACAATCGCTGCCACGAAACTCAACGAATCGGCCTCTGATGTGATCGACGGCTCCCGAAGTCCGAGTGTTTTGGCCAACTCTTCCAAACAATTCAGTTCTGCTTTCAGTCAACTCTTTGATTGCGGTCTTGAGATCGCGGGTCAGACCAAAGACTATGAGATTCGCTCTCAAATGTTGTCGAGTCTGAAGACACTGTCCATGACTTCGAGCAAACTCTTAGTCTCTGCCAAATCAGTGTCCGTCGATCCGAACGCACCGAACGCTAGGAATCTATTGGGCTCTTCGGCGCGTTCTGTCACCGAAAGTATCAACAATTTGCTGAATGTCTGCAGTTCTTCAGCTCCGGGACAGAAAGAGTGCGATTCTGCCATTAGGAACATCCAAATGATGCGCTCATTGCTCGACAACCCGAGCGAACCCATCAATGATTTGACTTATTTTGAATGTCTGGAAACCGTCACCGAAAAGAGTCGACGACTCGGAGACGCGATGACTGGTATCGCAAACAACGCCAAAAAGAATGAACACAAAGAGTTCGGCCATTCGGTGAAAGAGGCCTCGGATTCCATCTGCGGTCTACTGGAAGGCGCGGCGCAGTCGGCATATCTGGTCGGCTCTTCGGACCCGTCGAGTGTGTCCGGAAGGGCAGGTCTGGTCGACTTGAATGCCTTCCATAAGGCCAACGAAGCCATTCAGTCGGCGTGTCATCAGTTGTCCACTCGAACCAGCAATAAGACAGAGATCCTGTCGGCGGCCACAGTCATAGCCAAACACACGTCTGCGTTATGCAACTCGTGTCGCGTCGCGTCTTCCAAGACTACAAATCCGGTGGCGAAAAGACATTTCGTTCAGTCGGCCAAAGATGTGGCGAATGCGACGGCGAGTCTCATCAAAGAGATCAAGGCTTTAGACCAGAACCCGGACTCCGATTACAACCACCAGAACTGCGCCGAAGCGACGAAACCACTGCTCGATGCGGTCGACAACTTGACTGTCTTCGCGAGTTCGCCAGACTTCGCGCCAATTCCCGCCAAAATCAGTGTTAAGGCGCGTTCAGCGCAGGAACCGATCACATCGTACGGCAAGTCTATCATCGATGCCTCTTGTAATATGATTATTGCCGCCAAATCACTGGCGCTCAACCCTAAAGACCCTCCCGGTTGGCAAACACTGGCCAATCACAGCAAGAATGTGAGCGATTCCATCAAAAAGTTGGTCACATCTATCAAAGACGCGTCTCCGGGACAGCGCGAGTGCGACGACGCCGTCGAGAAACTGAGCGCTTGTATCCGAGAGTTGGATCAGTCGTCGCTCAATATTATTAGTCAAAACTTAGAGTCACGTCAAGACAATACACTGAAGGGCTTCCGGGAAGCGACCAGCGCTTCGGCCACAGAGATCTACGAACACATCGATGCCGTCCGTATGTCCGGCAAAGCGGAGGCCGAGAAATTGGGTCATTCTGTCACTCAATTGGTCTCATATTTCGATCCATTGGTTCAGAACGCCATCGGATGCGCGTCGAAGACACAGAACTCGAAGCAACAAATGAATTATTTGGACCAAACGAAGACTATCACTGAATGCGCCCTTCAATTGGTCTATTCGGTGAAAGAGTGCGGCGGAAACTCGAAGGCCTCTTCAGTTCACGCAGAGATCGACGAGTCGAGTGAGTCCATGAAGGAAGCGCTCCAAGACTTGTTACATACGCTGGAGTCGGCGGCCACTGAAGCGGGACAAGTGACCGGTATTATTGAGTCCATCACCAAATCGATCACCAAAATAGATGAAAGACATTATTCATATTCAACCACATCTTCATTGCCATCGGGTTCTACATATGTTGACTATCAAACACGAATGGTTAACACTGCCAAAGAAATTGCCAGAATAGCACAGGACATGGTATGCATCACTATTTGATCCTTCAATCCTATTGTCATTCATATTTGATTCAAAAAGGTTGGGAAGTCGACGACACAAGTCGCCCATTTGGGTCCTTTAGCAGCAAATCTATCCCATAATTACGCAAATTTAGCCAATGATGTGAATGGAGTGATCGGTGCGACGAGTAATGTAGAGGTCAGTTGATTTCGTTGGTGTTGAAAGGGAACGGTTTTAATGAATAAATGGTTCACTTATAGATCGCAAATCGCATCAAAGGCAGTGTCCAAGAACTGGGAACAGCTTGTGTTGACATAACCAAAAGCGCGGGTCAGTGTCAGGCAAATCCAGGCGATAATTATAGCCAACGAGAGTTAACAGACAACGCAAAGGTTGTGTCGGAAAAGGTATCGTATGTTTTGGCGGCACTTCAGGCCGGCTCTCGTGGAACTCAGGCCTGTATTAACGCGGCCTCAACTGTAAGCGGAATAATTGGTGATTTGGACACCACTATAATGTTCGCCGCCTCCGGAACTCTTAACTCGGAGAATGAAAACGAGACGTTCGCCGATCACAGGGAGGCTATACTTAAGACGGCTAAAGCACTGGTGGAGGACACGAAAACATTAGTGGCCGGCGCGGCCTCCAGTCAGGAGCAGTTGGCAGTCGCCGCACAAAACGCCGTCACAACTATTATGCAATTGTCAGAAGTGGTCAAATTGGGCGCCGCATCCTTGGGCTCAAACAACTCTGAGGCACAGGTTTTGCTGTTGAATGCGGTTAAAGATGTGGCCACAGCTCTGGGAGAGCTGATTGGGTCGACAAAGACTGCGTCGGGAAAGAGCATCAATGATCCGGCAATGATGTACTTAAAGGAATCCGCAAAAGTATGTCTATATTTTGACGTTTTTGTCTCACATGTGACTTATGGTTAAAATGTTGAATTCATAGGTAATGGTAACGAATGTCACTTCACTTCTTAAAACAGTTAAGACTGTTGAAGACGAGCACCAAAGAGGCACTCGAGCTCTTGAATCGACTATCGAAGCGATCGGTCAAGAAATTCGAGCCTTCGATTCCGGAGAAATGCCAACCGTTCGAAAGGCATCGCCCGAAGACTTGGTTCGAGTGACAAAACCGGTGACATTAGCGACGGCCAAAGCGGTGGCCGCCGGCACGAGTGGCAAACAGGACGATGTGATCGTTGCCGCAAATATGGGACGAAAAGCAATTTACGATTTATTGATTACAACCAAAGCTTCGGCCACTTCTGCAGAAACCCATGAATTGAGAACTCGAGTGTTAGAGTCGGGAAGGAGTTGTGCCTATCATTACAGAGAACTCTTACAAATGGTTCACCAAATCATAAGTCGACCGACACCTGGAAGCGATGCAAAGAATCAATTAGTTATTAAGTCACGAACCATTGCCACAGCAGTCACAGAGATTGTCAGTAGTGCTGAACTCCTAAAGGGCTCCGATTGGGTCGATCCCGACGACCCCACTGTCATCGCTGAGAATGAACTGTTAGGCGCCGCCTCTTCTATCGACGCGGCGGCCAAGAAGTTGGCATCTCTTCAGCCCAGAAGGACTAGCATTCGAGTGAGTCATCCTTTTTATCCATTGCTTCTCTTCTCTACGCTTGACTTCAAATTATAATTCATCTGATTGTGTCATATCTTCGAGATATGTTTGATATTCTTGGTTGTGGTGATGATATCAACCGAGAATCAGACATATACTCGAATCTATTGATATAAAACCACTTTATTCCTATAATTCAGTGCTTTTTTTAATTACAATTAAAACAAATAAAGCTTATAATTGAAAATATTATCTTCAGTTACCGCACGAAGAGATGAATTTCGATGAAATGATTTTAGAAGCGGCCAAATCTATTACTGTGGCGACGGCTGCACTGGTCAGAGCGGCCTCTGCCGCACAACGAGAGCTGGTGTTGACGGGCAAAGTGGAGGGACAGCCGCAGTACGCGTCGGACGACGGCCAGTGGTCCGATGGGCTCATATCCGCCGCCAGACACGTGGCGGCCGCTACTCATAGTTTGGTAGAAGCGGCCAACGCTTTAGTTCAGGGACAGGCGTCCGAAGAGAAGTTGATTTCTGCGGCCAAACAAGTGGCCGGTTCTACAGCACAACTGTTGGTCGCCTGCAAAGTGAAGTCTGACTCCGACTCGCAAGCGATGCGAAGACTGCAAACCGCAGGAAATGCTGTGAAGAAAGCGACCGATAATTTGGTTCGTTCGGCACAACAGGCCATTGAACACGAAGACGAACAAAGTATTATAATCAGCAAACGTCGAGTGCCCGGAATCGCTCAGGAGATCGTTGCCCGCGAAGAGATCCTTAAGAAGGAGAGGGAACTCGTGGAGGCGCGCGAAAAGTTAGCCGCCATTCATAGAGCCAAATACGGGAACAGACCTCCCGATGAATACCAGGGATATTAATGTTATCATCAAATTTTGCGATATATTCAGACGATTATTACAACGAAAATAACAAATCAAATATTTAATAGATATTAAAACTTATGAATGATTTTAAACATTAGTTTTCATAACAAATACCTTTTCTATAGAAATGTTTGTTTCTCTAAGTTTTGAAATAATTTATATTTAGTTTTCATTTGATTTATATTTAATTATCGATACTTTCGGTGCAATTCTTACTAATCTATGACTGAATTAAGTAAATAAGTGCCTAAAGAGAGACTACAAATATTAAACAACAAAAAAGTAAACTTATATTCACTGCATATCATGTCATATAAATTGTTATCCAATTAATTACTTCTAACAGATCTCAAAATATTGGGGCCTTTAAACAGATATCTAATTATAATTGCATTTTAATATTATATTAATATAAAAAACATTTATTTAATTCAAAAAATTTTATTCTTTGAATTGTAAACAAAAACTGATATTAAATAAAATGAATTAATCTTTTGTTATAATTTTTGGGTCGTCTTCTCTAACAATAGGATTGCTTTCAATCCATTTATTGCCAACACTTTTAGACAACAGGTTATCGGCAAACCATTCGGGTCTTTGGCGATCCATTTCGACCACTCGTCTCCCAGTCATCTCAGCCTCGCTTTTACTGTCATTCTTGTAACGAATGGTAACCTCTTCTTCGATTGGTTCCGAATAATGCAATCGTTTCTTCATTTCTTCGATAATCAGATTTGATTCTTCTTTCACTCGTTTGTAACAATTGGCGCAAATGGTGTGAAATTCATGGTATTGTCCGCAACGGTCGCACGGAATCAGGTTTTGTTTGGCTCTTATGATGGGAGAAGTGTCCGGATATTTATCTAAACCGAAGCGGCGCTCAAGTCTTCGCTCAACGGTTCGCCTCTTCTTCTGAGTGGCGAAAACAAAGCCATTTCTCATAATGTCTTCAATAAGCGATTCATTGCCGATATTGTCGTCTCTTTTACTCAATTGCTTCTCAATATTCAATAAAACCAATGAATTGACTGTAAAATCAAATTGACATCAATTCATATCATTATGTAATACAATAACAAGACTTACATCTATTGAATGCGAAGATGTGAGCGTTGATCACATCCGAGACACTGACCGCCAAACGGTATAAATAAGACATCACTTTTGGATTCAAATTGAGTCAAACATTAAATTTCAAAATCAAAACAAATGCCAAGAAATGTGTTTCAAACCACTTATCCATAAATAACGACACTTTAAACGGCGCTAAAATTGAATGTCAAGACTGACAGCACTTCCCGCTCTTCACTTCATTGTCCGCATTGTTAGCCATATATTCAATACTAAACACTCAACCATTCAATGGATGGCAACTCAAGTGATATCACCAGAAATAGAAACACCACTTAAATTAAATGCATTTTATTAATGACAATAACTTCAAAATAATGATTAATGTCTAGAAATAGTTGTTTTTATTGAAACAAAAAAATATAAAACATGAAAATTTTATTTAAAAATGCAATAAAAATGATAATAAGTTAGTAAAAAAGGCAATATATTGTTCATCTGATCCTTGAGGTCAGGGATGTGTTGGCCCTAAAAAGGGCCGTTTGGTGTCAAGTGATGGTCACTTATTTGCTGGAAGTATATTTGGTGACAGCTTTGGTGCCCTCAGAGACGGCGTGTTTGGCC
>CAJPIZ010000674.1:0-21913 GCA_905368565.1 Medioppia subpectinata
AAAGACATCGAGGAATTGGTGGCGAAGACTATCGCAGAGTTCGGCAAAATTGATATTCTGGTCAATAACGCGGCGGTCGGCCCGACGGCCAGTTTCGGAGACCCGGAGTATTTGAATTCATACGATTGGGTGATGAATGTAAACGTCCGGAGTGTACAGGTGTTGACACAACTGGCGCTTTCATACCTGGAGATAACGAAAGGCAATATCATTAACATCTCGAGCATCGCTGGCACTATACCGGTAAACAAAACAATTATTAAACAAGATGAAACAATAAAAATAAATTCAATTCAATGATGGTCATATTTCATAGAGTGCCGCCAGATTTCCATACCATATGTCCAAATGCGCGCTCAATATGTTCACCAAATGCCTGGCCTTAGGATTGGGGCCCAAAGGGGTTCGCGTTAATTGCATTACGTATGTATATCTGTAGAATTTATATATTTACCATAATGACTGAATTGTAAATTAATTAGCTACAAACTATATAATATCAACTCAATTAACAATCACGTTCTCATAGGTTGGGTCCGATTCGGTCGCACTCTATGGACAGTAATGCCAAATATAAGGACAATGAGGCGGCGCTTGAGAGACACTGTGAGGCAAACTACCCGTTGAGACGTATTGGAGAAGTGGAGGATGTGGTCGAAGCGGTCGCATACCTGGCCTCACACAAGTCCTCATATATAACGGGTGCCATTTTGCCCGTAGATGGCGGTCGACTCGCTTCAAAGAGCCAATAACTATGATCGTTTATATAAACTTTTATTCAATTATAATTTATTGGTATTTTACATGAATCTTATAGAGATTTATAAAAAATATTAATCAAGGTAAAAAATTGATTTATATTAATTAAAACGGATAGTATTTTTGATTACATAAAATATGGTAATTATGGGTAATAAATGATAAATCATTTCAATGATTAAGACAATAGTTGAAATTGAAAACAAAACACATGATAAATATAATAAATCAATTAAATGTTCAGTAATTATTTGTTTGTATTCAAATGGATCCGTAATCTCTATCATGTTAAAACGTTTAACTTGTTGACTAACTTTTATTATATGATTATGGCCGACCACTCGTAGACACCGAAACAGTTGTACGCTTTGAATAGTGTCTGCCCTCTGGCCGAGTATACGCG
Organism: Medioppia subpectinata; assembly: GCA_905368565.1. NCBI lineage: Eukaryota > Metazoa > Arthropoda > Arachnida > Sarcoptiformes > Oppiidae > Medioppia > Medioppia subpectinata. The sequence goes on from CAJPIZ010000674.1 coordinate 1,163, forward strand.
GGCGCCGATCGATTGCCATCTCGAAGTAGTCGACACATTGGCTCAGATTGAAGACAATGTCTTTGAGAAGAGACATGTATTTCAGATACCGGGCGGACACCGATGGCGCCACAAATAAATTTACCTTGGTCTCGTAGATATAGCTCAATACTTCAATTAAAGTTGTGGGCTGTGGATTAAATCTGATACTAGATTTTAGAATGATAAATAATTTTACAGTTTACTTTATTTAATAACTAGTTTATATTGCTTTACACTTATTATGATTTGTAAAGTATCGCAAATTCAATGATTACCATCAGTAATGGTCCGCACATTTCTTGTGTCGTGCCGTCACTCATAGGCATACTATTAGGTGTTTTATAAAAGTTTTAATTGTGTTATTAATTATAAATATTGTTTTTTTAATTATTTAGTTATAACTTACATGTAAATGATTGGCGGACTACTGATGGCCTGCACTGTAATTATTTTACTTTAAATCGTATCGTTTGTAAAACTAATCAATTCATTCATTTTAACGATCAAACAGTGATTTGATTTTGAATATGAATTCATTGTTTATAAATTAATTTACATGTATTTCAATAAGAAAAATATTAAACAAAATTCTTAACAAAAACATTATGCAAAAATAGTGTTCAATAATTACATGTATGCAATAATGTATGTTAATTCACATGATAACTCTTGGCAATCGTTAATAATAATTATTTTTATATGAATTGTGTTTATTATAATAATAAATGTTGTGTTTTTATGTACTAAAAGTACTAATTATAAGTATTTCTATTATTATATTGATATTTTAATTGCAAGTTACTTTTATGAATTATTTGAATAAATTATCCTAAACATTGTACAGTATTTTACAAAATAAAACATTTAATTAATTGGTTAAATAATTAAAATATTTTAGAAAAATTTTAACTTTATAATTAAATAATATAATCTAATTTTCCAATACATGATGTTTAGAATTGTTTTTAGAGATATGATTTTCAATTTTATAAAATTAATTATTTGTGTTAAAATATATTTAATTTGGTTTATATAAATTGTCAAAATCTCAATTGCAAAGCAAATTCCTGCTAAAATATAAGCTATAATACAAGAGTAAAATAGATCAAGTACATTTGTTAAAGTAATATCATCGTATTCATATGGGTTATGTTTAACAATAATATAACCCTTGGGCATATATCTTACAACATAGAGTATATTGCTAATCCACTGTTGATACAATCCGGATTCCTTTGTCATTGAAATCCTAATGAAAATTAAAAAAATTATAAAAAAATATAATAAAATAAATCGATAATATTAAATCAAATTACATTTGATTGAGTGCTTTCGCGACACTTTTATTAGTCTTTTCGCTTACAAATAAGAAATACGGCTCAAAACCGGCCGAAGCTTCAGATATATGTATTAAATCAGTTAAACGTTTTTCACCATATTTTAATGTATTATTGTCCACATTTATAAAATCTAGCAAATCAAATATCAAGGCTTGTCTATCGTTAGCGTAGGCATAGGACCCGTCCTTCAGACCACGGATCAGATCCTGGGGGTCAATACCAAAATCTCCAAAAATGTTACGGGCAACCTTCCGCATTTCCCGGTGCTCTGAGAGCTGCTGTAATGAGTCTATAGTGAGCACCGGTACCGCCCGTACCATACAATCCCACAAATACACCGAGAACTTAATGGACAGTATAGCCGCGCCGAACAGCCATATCCCGAACAGTTTTTGTTTTGTTTTCAGTATAAATCGTTGCAATGATTTTGCGTAAAGAATTGTTGAATAATTAAAAAAGTATTCATAAAATGTATAAATAGTTAACGATTTGAGTGATGAGACCAAAGATATAATGATAAGTGTTGTCAACACAGCTATCCATACATTAAACTGAAATGATCTGAAATAGGATAGTATAGGTAATGCACCGGTAGTTGTCCGCGCAACGAATGTGTCCTTTTCCAAAAAGTCTATGCAGTTAGTAATGGTGAATGCGTTGTTAATAATCTCGAACAGTGATGCATCGGATGTAAATAAAGAACTGGATGTAAGCGGAGATAATAAAATATCCACTTCTATCATATTGCTCAAGAAGCCAATAAACGATGAAGTCATGCCTTGTATTTTTACCCTGCCACAATAAATTTTCTATTATAATTCGAATTATGATAAACATTCAAATTACTTTTTATACTACAAAAGATTAACATAATCAATAAATATATATAATAATTATTGGTTCAAATGATTAATACATGGTTTAACCACTAAGCAGTGTAGATAAAATTGTGAAATTAGTTTTATAATTTAGGTTAACATCCCTAGGCACCAGAATCCAAGTTTCATCATGATCGGACGAATAGTTTAAGAGCAGGAATTTTTCAAAGTATGTCGGTCGGAATTATGTCATAAAAATAACATTACTCCATTAGACTTAACATTACCCCTAGAATTAGCATTGCCATAGACTTATCATTACTTACGTTAATCCTATGTCATAGACTTAATATTACGCATAGGATTAGCATTGCTATAGACACTACCCATATTAACCCTATGTTTTAGACATAAGATTACCATTAACCATAGGATAACATTAGCTCCATGTTAATCCTAAATCATAGATTTAACATTAGCATCATGTTACTAGCAGCCATAGACTTAAGCTGTAATTGCATATAAAATCCCATATGATTGGGAAAAAGGGAGCCGAACAATCCTATGAACTACATTATTCATAGCTGAATTGTGGTTAGTAAGTTTAAATCAACAAATAATCGTTATTAAATATTTTCATGATAATTCGTGGAAATACTGTTTTTTTGTAAATTATAAAATTGCAATTGTAATATTTTAAAAAACTTACGGTATTTTTAAAAACTTTGAAAACTCAATGATTAACATTAATAACGGACAGCAGATATATTCCATATTATCATAGCTAGTGTTACTATTAATTTTAATTTATATTAGATAATAACAATATATTTTTAATTAATTAATACTTACGTGACATATATATACGGAGGCATACTTATGGGCTGTATAATTATAGGATTGTTATAAAATGACTCATTTGAAAAGTAAATCAATTCTTTGTTGTTATACAACATACAGTAATCATCATTATTATATAAATTCATTGTTACAAAACTGATAAATCTACTATTAATATTTAAATAACACTAAAATAATTTAACAATTGTGCATGTACACCAAGCTATTTACTACAATAATTTTTAATTATTTCTTGAGCTGATTCAAAATACACTAAAATCGTACGATCTATTAAATAATTATTTTTAAAAATACATAACAGAATAGATGAAAATGTTTATTTTGTTTACCTACTAGCCAATATTTAGGTATCTGGATAATAACGATCTGGGTGTAACTATATAAAAATATTATAATTAAAAAAAATAATCTCTTGTAGAGCTAAAGATATTTACTGTTTTATTACTAAACTTTTGCAATAAATTATTATTTGCATGCAATATGTTATATTATAAAAACATAAGTTAAACACAACTAAATTATTTATTTCGAAAATTAAATTGTACAGAATAAATATTGTTTTACATTTTATACTACTAATTAAAATTGATGTCAATTTTATAATATGTTCATATTTAGTTATTCCCAATTATATTACATAAAAATCTGAATGACATTTATGCACATTTAAAATACGTATATTTATAAAATACAAAATAAGATCTATTGTAATGTATATACGTGTATTATATATGTGTATTATAAGTTCATAACATTATAAATTATTATGTGAACTTCATAATATCAAATATACTAAAACACAAAATTACATTAGTAGCATTTAGTGTAGTATTAATAAATATAGTTAATAATGTTTGAATACAATGCTGTTTATGCTATGAAAATAAACTTACGTATCGTGCACCATGGCAGTATTCTATATGAAATCAAGTTTTAATCATACTTGCAATTATACTTAACTAATTTCTATTTCATTTTACAAATATTTTAAGACTGATTTGTGAGGAATTCCTGAAATTCTTTTTAGCTGGTGCTTGTCATTGATTTTTAAACGATTTTTTAACATCAAACTTTTTAAAATACTGCCACGATGCACGTTATGGGTTAAGCAATCACTGGAAATAAAAAGCAAAATAGTTATTATTAATACTAGTTATCATTAATTAATACATGTTACATTTGTGCACCCGGATTTGCATTACTTAAATTTATCTATTTTTGTTAATTATAACCCTGTTTGTACTCTCATACCAACCAATAAATTACAAACATTACTGCCAATATAGATTTAAAAAATTTAACAAAAAAAACTAAACTATTTATAAATGTTTATATTTTTCTGATTAATTAATTATGAATAAAAAGAATCGATTTAATAATAAACCGAATTAATAATAAAAAATATATAACAATTAACAAAAATGAGAAAATGGTTTAAATGTAATACAAGTGAAGAAATGAGAGAATAGTTATCAATAATTGTTTGTTATTTAAATGAGAAATAAAAATATACAGTACGTACCTTAAATTGTATTTTTGTTATCATTAAATTGAATTGATTTGTTTATTGTGCTGTCTCTATATTTTCATGTATATAATTGTGAACGAAATCAGCATTGATTTAATATAAAACATATATATAATATAATATACAGTGAAACATGAACTGAATGAACCATGAGTTGTGTGAACTAAGCATTTGTGTGAACCAAATCTCAAAACATAAACTATTCTCTCATAGACATAATGTTAAAAAATCATGAGTTGTGTGAACATGAACTGTGTAAACTAATGATCTGTGTGAACAAATTATAGCCAAAATTATGTGGCATTCAATGCATTTTATAATGAGTTGTATGAACTACACAAAATAGCAAATTTAAAGCCAAATTTAAATGACAGCACTAAACAATTTCGTACACAAAATGGATAATCAGTTGTTTACATTCAATAAATCATTAAAATAACAGAAAATTACATTTATTTCTTTTGAAACACTTATAAATTTGTCATTTAAAGCAACATTTATGCATTAACCATACTTTTAGTTCATAATGAGTTGTGTGAACTAATAATTTGTGTGAACTAAATGGCAAAATTTACCAAGTTCACCAAGTTCATGTTTTACTGTATATAATTGTAAGCATAATATTTGTGCATAAAATGATCACAATATTTATTAATTTAGTTCACATGTAATGAATAGTCATATTCACTAAACATATTATATGTGCAAAGACTATAATTGAATTCAAATTCATTAATAATTTTATATGGGAGTGGTTGTGGTCGTTGTCAGCAATACTTGTCCGACCCTTTTGTCGATCACCAGCTCTTTCGGTCCAGAATTCACTTTATTGGGATCAGACTATTGGCCAAATTCTTAGGTTCACTAGACTTCTTATCGAGAATCTATGCGCTATTACTTAATCTGAAACTGTTATGACTATTATCGGGATTAAACTATTTGCTGTGACTGTCATCGGGGGCCGACTGTTGTTGCAATTGTTGAGATTGTTGTTGAAGTAGCGGTTATTTTGCTGTTGGGGAACCGTACACATCAAGTGCTGTACGGCTGCGTGCGATGCCGAGTACGGTGTGTTTGGCGCGTACTGGACCGCCACAAAGGACATTGATGTCAATTACTGCGAGTTCACTGAGTCGTGATTGATGGGCGACGCGGGCACTGGCATGAAGTTGAACTGATGGCCACCGCCGGCCGCGACCGAAATAGTCGTTAAGGAAAGGCGGCTATTGGGCGAGTGCTCGAACGTCACTTGCGGGGCCCCCATGTTTGGTGTCGACGGCAGTGAGTGGGGCTGAAGTCCGGCGCCGTTGTGCCACACCGTCGGCGTTGTGGGCACCGAATGCGAGTCATTGTAGTATTGGTGGCCAAACATCTGTTACTGTTGTGGATTAAGGCCCGGACTCTGGACATCGCAATTGAGGCCTAAGTCGCTGGAGTCGCTGTGGCAACGTTGCTGTTAGCGCTGTTCCTGAGCGACCAGGAATCTGCTCTGAATGCTGGTGGTCGGGGGGCCGGGACAGTATGACCGATGACAGTATAGGCGCCATCGGGCGCATGAGCGGCACCTGCTTGTTGTGCTGCGCTTACGAAACTTTTGTTTGCCACTCGACAGCGAAACAGTGTTAGTCGACAATTACGGTTCTTTCGTTGCAATCTTAACTTTGGGCCGCTTTGATGCTGATCTCTGTATTTCTCTTTTTTGGGACCCCTCCTAACGGTCGCACTATTGGTGTGAATTGTCTCCTGTGTGAACAAAATGATGAGTTGTATGCATTTAGGTTTTGACTAACATAGTTTAAGATATTTTTAAAAACGTAATTTAATACAAGTGATTTAACTTACAAATAGTTATACACGTTAAATTTAATGTATTAAAGAGTGAAACTTACATTTAATTACATTTAATATTAACAGTTAATAACCTAGTTTTTAATTAAATTAAATGTTATCGTTATATATTAACTCATTATAACTGTATAAAATAAATGCTGTATGTAAATTATAACGTGTTTATAATACCCCCTATTAATGGTCACAACGTTTGACATACAGAACGATACCCGAGCCGTTAATTCCTGTCACTACCAGTGACAGCCAGTTCCCTCAATACCTGCATTGTCTCACATAACTAGAATCTCTATTTTTCAAGAATAAAAACACCCAAATTTGGGCGGGAATCGGGAGCATAAAACAGTCAATTTCGGGAATAAAATCGGGAATTAAAAATTTGTTTTATTTTAACATTAAAACAATAATTATGTATTTAAATCGTTTAAAAATGAATTTTATTTAATAATAACATAAAATTTGAGATGTTCTTCTGTAAATCTATGCCTTCTATCTATAATAATATTCTTAAATTGAGAGAAAGAAAAAGAATCTTAAAGAATGAATGAAAACACAAATCTAATTTTAAAATAACATGAAATGTATTGTCACATTTTTTAAGTTTAACTTTTATATAATCCCTTTATCACACATTATTTTTAATTTTATAGCAGTTTTTGATATTTATTTTATATTTCATTAAAATATTTGAAGAAAAAGCGATGATTATAATAATTATTTTGTGGCAAAAGTGCATTTTCGGGACTATTTTTTCATAATCTGGAGTTTTCGGGACTTTTCGGGAGTTTTCTCAAAATATACCAAAATCGGGAAAAATAGGAAATATAAAAAGTATAAATATTGTTTTTATTTCGACCCATAAGCCTAACGGTATGTAATTGCCGAAGTTTTTATTCACTAAATTTATTCGGGAGTTCTCGAAAAATAGAGACTCTACACATAACATGACATTCCTAAGAGTATCACCCAATATAATTGTTTATCACATTTATATCAATATCTATTGTACTGTATTATATGTAACACATATCTAACTGCATATAAAATCCGGACAGCACTTTTATTCCCGTCACCCGTACCCGTACCCGTCGGGTCACCCGTCGACGGGTCGACCCGTTACCCGTCAACGGGTCAACTTATTATCTTATGTAGAATTAGGCGCTGAGTTTGAAAATAAAATTTGTTTTTGTCAATCTCGAATAATTTTTGCGTTATTCGACTTAGAAATATTTTTGCTTAAAATTTTTAATTAATTGATTCATTGATATGATATATGGATTTGATGTGGAATCTGACTCTGATCTCAAATTTGAAATTCAAAATATTCTATCTTGAACGATTTACGAGTTAATCAGATTTTAAAATTTTAAAGGTAAATATTTTGAATACGATAAATGAAATTTTAAATCTGATTAGATAATCTTAACCAACGTTAAAATCTACATCAAATTCATATATCATATCAATAAATCTAGTCAATTTAAAATTTTTGACAAAAATATTTCTAAGTCGAATAACGCAAAAATTATTCGAGATTGACAAAAACAGATTTCATTTTCAAACTCAGCGTCTAATTCTACATAAGATAATAAGTTGACACGTCGACGGGTGACCCGACGGGTACGGGTACGGGTGACGGGAATAAAAGTGCTGTCCATAAAATCCGCAAACATTCACTGTATCCTTCAGTGTTTGCTGGACTCCACCCGAGTCTACATCACTCACACATTACATACTTTACATCTAATAAATGTTGTAATCATCGGCTATATATGTAACTATTTGACCCAAAGGTCTGGGGGATAGTTAGCGACTGGTTCCGCATCACCCGATTTCCGATCAGTCCAATACTGACCGCTCGGATCGTAACAAAATAAAAACAGATTGTCATTTATCATAATTTATAAATTTTATTATTAAAAATTTTAATACATAAATTTTTTTAATAAATTAAACATAAAAATAAAACAAAATTTTGCAGAATTATAGCAAACTATTAATTGCTATATGGGATTACTAATGACTACCCCTGTGTTCGGAGTTGTATTTTCTGATTGCTTTATCCCGATTTATGTTATGTTGATCGATGTATTCCTTGTTGTATTTCGTGATCTGCTCTTTTGTAAAACACTGATCATCGTGTGGACTACTCGGGACCTTTTTGCAAATATAACCTTTGCTACAGTATTGGCATTTGCCATCTTGCTTTTCATCAATATGTGTCCAACGGGGAATCTTATTAGGATCCATCTTGGGTTTCTTCGGCGATGATGATCCACATGATAATATCATGCTAACAACGACAAAAACGATTAGTAGCTTAGCGACTTTTGATATTTTATCAGCACCACTTGAGTTATGTGTTTTTTGTTATAACTTTATTAATATTTATGATACTGTATACGTGGCAAACTTCTTAATAAATATATCTAATAAGTTATATTATAAAATAAATTATAATTAATTGCACAGATCGTATGGAAATGAATACAAAGTTATGTTCATGTACAGAAAGTTCGTCGCTTCCAATTTCCAAGTGTTCACATACAATGTAAAGTATACACCGTACAAAATGACATTTATATAAGGTGACCAGAATTTTTTGGCCAACAGGAGGGCAAATGGTCAGTTTGAAATTTAGCGGAGGACTTACGGAGGATAGCATTTTTTATATAAATATCTTATTATGTTTAAATTATTAATATATACAACATACAGTATATTGAGTGTTTTTAAATGCACAACTGAATATTATTGTTAATTAAATAAAATAAGGGATTGTCATAAAGTTGTGTTCTTTGGGCGCAAATGTTGTCATCACTGGAAAAGATGACAATCGTATCCAAGAAGTGGTCAACAAATGCCAGAATCGGGAAAATCAAAGAGCACTCGGAGTGAGGGCTGACAAAGACATTGAGGAATTGGTGGCGAAGACTATCGCAGAGTTCGGCAAAATTGATATTTTGGTCAATAACGCGGCGGTCGGCCCGACGGCCAGTTTCGGAGACCCGGAGTATTTAAATTCATACGATTGGGTGATGAATGTAAACGTCCGGAGTGTACAGGTGTTGACACAACTGGCGCTTCCATATAGCGTTGCCAAACGTACAGGAATGTCCTGTATTATACAGGAATTCTCACAGAATACAGGAAGAAATTTGCCTGTTTATTGATAAATACAGGAATAAATATTTAAAATAAACTTAATTTCAAAGAAAATAAGCTGTAATACAGGAAAATACAGAAATTTTTGACAATGTTCTCACATTTATACAGGATTTTCAAAATATCATTTGGCAACGCTACTTCCATACCTGGAGATAACGAAAGGCAATATCATTAACACCTCGAACATCGCTGAAACTATACCGGTAAACATAACAATCATTAAACAACACGAAACAATAAAAATAAATTCAATGATGGTCACTTCTCATAGAGTGCCGACAGATTTCCATACCATATGTCCAAATGCGCGCTCAATATGTTCACCAAATGCCTGGTCTTAGAATTGGGGCCCAAAGGGGTTCGCGTTAATTGCCTTACGTGTGTATATCTGTTCAATTTATATACTTACCATAATGGTTGAATTTTAATTAATTAGCTACAAACTATATAGTGTTAACTCAATTAACAATCACGTTCTCATAGGTTGGGTCCAATTCGGTCGCACTCTATGGACAGTAATGCCAATTATAGGGACAATGACTCATTGTCAATGAGGCGGCGCTTGAGAGGCACTGTGAGGCAAACTACCCGTTGAGACGTATTGGAGAAGTGGAGGATGTGGTCGAAGCGGTCGCATACCTGGCCTCACACAAGTCCTCATATATAACGGGTGCCATTTTGCCTGTTGATGGCGGTCGACTCGCCTCAACTGGTCAATGACCATGATCGTTTATATAAACTTTTATTCAAATAGTAAACTTATATGAGATGTAAACATAACTGTTGATACATCAAATAATATACAGCACCCATAATTGATAATTGATTAATATCACCAAGGTCTTTATATTTGATTTTGACTAGTAATCTAATTTTGTCAATTGATATAAGCAATAAATAAAGCAAGCAACTTAAATACTTTATAAACTATATTGTAAAGTACTCTAAATAAAAGTTTTGAGCAATTTATTTTTTGACAAAATATTTAATTAAATTTTTATGTTGTCGATAAACTGTTGTAATTAATAAATATAAATTCTTACATAATAAATATATGACTTTACTTTACAGTATACAGTAGTAAGCAATTTGCATATCAAAGTATTTTTATTAAAAATTAGCTTTTTATTTTAAATTTTACATTTTTATTCATATTGATAAATTATACACTTAATATTATTTATAAATATACTTTACATTTAATGTTTGATATAAAAAAATTGTTATAAAATTAATTTACATTATCCAAAAAAGTTGATTACTTGTATAGTAAATAATTTGTCTTTAAATATTAAATTATCGTATTGTAAATTGTACAGAAAATTATGATTTAACTTTTTTACATTTCTATTTACACATTATTAAAATTTTATTAAATAATAATGATTATTTAAGAGGTGTAGAAAAATTCTTATAATTACACAATAAAAACAATTTAAGAATGACATTGTTAAATGCAACAAAATAATTAATCTAAGAATTAAAACAATTCACCATTGTCATTGAATATTAAGAAGTTGTATGAATTTGCAACATTTAAAATAATCATTGTATACAGTTAATATCAACTTGTACTAACAATAATAACCACTTAACTAGTGGTTAATTTGTTCAGTGATTTGTTTGTTAAACAAATTTTTTTATTTAATTAAAATATGGATTTCAATGGCAAAGTAGCACTAATTTCGGGTACATTTTAGATATAAATTATTTTAAAAGAATTAATTTATATATTATTATGCAATGCATTTGAGGCACGATTTCGGTTATCGGTGAAGGGATTGCCATAAAGTTGTGGTCTTTGGGCGCAAATGTTGTCATCACTGGAAGAGATGTCAATCGTATCCAAGAAGTGGTAAACAAATGCCAGAATCGGGAAAATCAAAAAGCACTCGGAGTTAGGGCTGACTTATCGGCGGACAAAGACATCGAGGAATTGGTGGCGAAGACTATCGCAGAGTTCGGCAAAATTGATATTCTGGTCAATAACGCGGCGGTCGGCCCGACGGCCAGTTTCGGAGACCCGGAGTATTTGAATTCATACGATTTGGTGATGAATGTAAACGTCCGGAGTGTACAGGTGTTGACACAACTGGCGCTTCCATACCTGGAAATAACGAAAGGCAATATCATTAACATCTCGAGCATCGCTGGCACTATACCGGTAAACAAAACAATTATTAAACAACATGAAACAATAAAAATAAATTCAATCATGGTCATTTCTCATAGAGTGCCGACAGATTTCCATACCATATGTCCAAATGCGCGCTCAATATGTTCACCAAATGCCTGGCCTTAGGATTGGGACCCAAAGGGGTTCGCGTTAATTGCGTTACGTGTGTATATCTGTTAAATTTATACTGTATATTCACCATAATGGTTGAATTTTAAATGAATTAGCTACAAACTATATAATGTTAACTCAATTAACAATTACGTTTTCATAGTTTGGGTCCGATTCGGTCGCACTCTATGGACAGTAATGCCATTTATAAGGACAATGAGGCGGCGCTCGAGAGGCACTGTCAGGCAAACTACCCGTTGAGACGTATTGGAGAAGTGAAGGATGTGGTCGAAGCGGTCGCATACCTGGCCTCACACAAGTCCTCATATATAACGGGTGCCATTTTGCCCGTAGATGGCGGTCGACTCGCTTCAACCAGCCAATGATCATGATCGTTTATATAAACTTTTATTCAATTATCATTTATTGGTATTTTACATGAATGTTATGGAGATTTATAAAAATATTAGTCAAGGCAAAAAATAATTTATATTAATTAAACCGGATAGTATTTTTGCTTATATAAAATATGGTAATTATGGGTAATAAATGATAAATCATTTCAATTATCAGGACAATGGTTGAAATTGAAAACAAAACACATGATAAATATAATAAATCAACTAAATGTTCAGCAATTATCTGTTTGTATTCAAATGGATTCGTAATCTCTATCATGTTAAAACGTTTAACTTGTTGACTAACTTTTTTATCACTTTCCAATACATTCTTGGTCCAATGTCCGGTCAGTCCCGATTCACCAAGCCTAATTATTCTAGTTACAAATAATTACAAACTTTTAACAAATCATTTGATCAAGTTAAGTCAATGAAATTACTCACAAAGACAATAATAACACAAATCAATATCCCTTAATACTTACACACTATTCAAACCATTGATAATCCATGTATTTCTGCCATTCCTTACAAACAGAAAATATGGCTCAAGAAACTGATTGGGAACTGAAATGTGTATCAATTCAACGAGCGGTGTCTGCGTTGGCCTAAATTTACCATCAGTTTTACTCATATGCATAATATTTGAAATTAAGGTAAAGCGTTTGTGAACGAAAGCCAACGAACCGTTTCTCAAACCGGTGGCCAACGATTGGCGAAACCGGCGGTTATTATAATCAGAGATCCTTAACCTCTGGCCAACACTTTTGGCCAAATCGGTGTCCGCCGTGCGGGCGAACGACACCAATGAGCTATCGTTGCGGACATACACTCGCATACCCGGCCTCTGTGCCAACTGGTCCAGCGTATCGATGGTGAGCACCGGCACCGGTCGGCCCATATAGTCCAACAGGTATGACGTGAATCCGATGGACAGCACAAAAGCCGACAGTAGCCACAGTCCGGGTATTAATCGCCACCGGTTTGTCCGCAACACAAACTGTTGCATAGAGTTGGGTAATAAAAATAGCCAATAGTTGTATAAATAGTTGTAAAACATGGTAAATGTTGGTAATGATTGACCAATGGTTGATAGTATGGCCAAAATGATGATGGTGATAACTATGATATACCATACGCTCGGGTCATAGCACTGGAAATATGGGAACAGCGGTAGAGCGCCGGCTGTTGTTTTGGACGCTATGCTAACCGACTCGATGTAGTCAACGGCTACGGTGTGCCGAACCGGTCGACTGTCCATATAGTGAACGTACTGACCAATCATCGCCGGGAACAGCACTATATCCACATTGTCTTCGCTATATTTATCCATAATCTCTTCGATCGTACGTTTAGTGCCTTTATATTTAAATCTCAAACTTGTTTTGGTTTAAAATGTGGTAAATATTTAATTTAGGTAATTATTTTAATCATTATTACCATGTTTTGTACGCTTTAGCAAACTCTATGATTAGCATAACCAGCGGTCCACACATTTTGTAAAAGTCCTGTTCATCGGTATCTCTTATGTGTTAAGTAAATAGTTTTTAACACAATTGATAGTACAATGTAAATTAATTTAAAAATTTATAAAATGGTAAATTACGGTAGCATTAGATAGGGTGGCGTCCGTTTGGGCTCAACTAAAACATTCCGGTTATCAATGGTTTCGTTTGTAAACTTAAAACATATTTTGTTGTTAAATAGCAAACAATTGCTGTTTTTATCCATATTTTACACAATAATTTATAAAATGTTTTCTTCTACTGTTGTTTGGTTATTAAATACAAGTTATAATTGCTATTAAAATAAATCAATAATTTATTTAGTGTTAATGGATCGCCAAAAATAATTGCAATGTTATTACCTTATTAAATTGACTCAAATGTAATTGACATTAAATGTTTGTCATTTAATTTTATAAACATGTAATCTGTTAAATTGGCTATAATGAGCTAAAAATAATTGTTTTTTACGATAATAAACTAGAAATATTATTGATCATACAAAATATTTTGATGAATTATTACAGTATATTAAATATAATAATTTATTTGATTCATGATAAAATAAATCAATTGTATGTTTCTACAATATGTCATTGCAAACAAAACAATTATAGTCTGTTTACAATGTTTAATATTGTAAAAATATGTAGAAAATCACAATAAAAATGTTTTATATTTTAATATTACTAGAAGCAATTTACAAATACAACATTATTTTTATAAACATGTTGATATTTTTGAATACTGTAAATGTTAACATGTTATTTATAAACTATTGTTATACATCAACTAAACTATAAATATACAGGGAAGCAGACATTTGCTCGAAAGACATTTGCTCAAAAAACATTTGCTCGAAAATTTTTTATTTAATTTGCTTTAAATACATTAAATTAGTAATTATTACAAATAATATTATTAAATAAAAGTATATTAGTTAGTTTGGGTTAGTTTGGTTAAGTTAGGTTAGGTTTAACAAGTTAATTTTACAATTTAAGTTAATTTTTTCGAGCAAATGTCTTTCGAGCAAGTGTTTTTCGAGCAAATATTTTCGAGCAAATGTCTTTCAAGCAAATGTCATAGACCCAAATATAAAGTACAAGTTAAAATGTAAACCTAAAACAAGAATGATAAAGCATCTCAATAACAATCATAATTATTGACACAATTAACCCAATTATCAATAAATAAAAGCCTTCGAAAAGATCTTTAAATAAAAGTACATTAAAATGAATGGAAACATAATTATCGATATGTTTATCAATATTTAACATTTGATGTCTATTATAGTTAATCACGTCTTCAATCCATTGACTGTAAATACCAGACTCTCTGAACGCAATAATCCTAAAAAAACATGATAAAAACATTCAATTCAATTAAAATCGATTACATTTTAACTTTATATAAAACACATACAATCTATCAATACCTTTACCGACCCATACGTCCGACACGTTATTTATAAATATAAAGTACGGCTCAAGACCTCCGTCTTCGGCCGATATTCTCATGATATCGACGAGTCGTTCATCTGATCCGTCGGTATAATTGGCCGACAAATTGGTCTCCATTTGTGACAACTCTATTAAATCAAAAATTAGGGCCAATTTTGAGTTGACGTAAACATAGGACCCATTCTTGAGGCCACGGATCAGATCCTCGCGAAAGCCCGGGTCGTAGTAATTGACGTACTCTTGGATCCGATGGCGGATACGGACGGCCAGTTCGGTGGCGTTATTGGCGGCGAAAGTGGCCAAAGAGCTGTCATCTCTCACCACAATCTTCGCCGCCGCAAAGCGGGGCTCAATCGCCAACTGATCCAACGAATCGATGACAATCATCGGCTCATTAGTGACCATATAATCGAGGAGTTCGGCCGCGAAGAACATTGTCAACCAGAGGGCCGACACCAGCCATACGACCAACACTGGGCTCCGGATGTCTGTGCGGGCGAACCGTTGCAGCTGTTTCTCGAAGACAATGGCGAAGAGGTTCCACAGAGTCTCGTAATATATGCGCCAATTGAACAGCCGTTGACCGCCAATGGATGATATCACCGATAGGCTCATCACTGAGAAGATTATGGCCGACCACTCGTAGGCACCGAAACAGTTGTACGCTTTGAATAGTGTCTGCCCTCTGGCCGGGTATACGCGGGCGCCGATCGATGCCATCTCGAAGTAGTCGACACATTGGCTCAGATTGAAGACAATGTCTTTGAGAAGAGACGTGTATTTGAGATACCGGGCGGACACCGATGGCGCTACAAATATATTCACCTTGGTGTTATAGATATAGCCCAATAGTTCCAGTAGTGTTGTGGGCTGTGGATTGAATCTGACGCTGGATTTTAGAGTGGTATATTATTTTACAATTTACTTTATTTAATAACTAGTTTATATTGTTTTAAACTTACTATGATTTATAAAGTATTGCGAATTCAATGATTACCATCAATAATGGTCCGCACATTTCTTGTGTCGTGCCGTCACTCATAGGCATACTATTAAATGTTAGAATAATTTTGTTATTATTCTTAAATATTTTTATTTTAATTATTAATTATTTAGTTATAACTTACATGTAAATGATTGGCGGACTACTGATGGCCTGAACTGTAATTACATTATTTTTAATCGTTTCGTTTGTAAAACTAATCAATTCATTCATTTTAACGATAAGACAGTGATTTGATTTTGAATATGAATTCATTGTTTATAAATTAATTTACATGTATTTCAATAAGAAAAATATTATACAAAATTCTAAACAAAAACATCATGGAAAAATAGTGTTCAATAATTACATGTATGCAATAATGTATGTTAATTCACATGATAAGTCCGGACGATCGTTAATAATAATTATTTGTATATAAATTGTGTTTATTATAATAATAAATGTTGTGTTTTTATGTAACCTTACGATAAGTACTAATTATAAGTATTTCTATTCTTATATTGATATTTTAATTACAAATTATTTTTATAAATTATTTGAATAAATTATCCTAAACATTGTATTTTACAAAAAAAAAATTAATTTTTTGTTAAATAGTTTAAATATTTTTAAAAAATTTTAATTAAGTAATATTAAGTAATGACCATTAAAATTGTCGCCGGGTAAATTTGCTACAAAATTAAAGATAATTTATTATTTTAATTAAAATAATTTTCAAATACAAGTATAGTACTTTAAGGATAAATTATCAAAAGAATTAGTATTTAATTTTGTTTAGTTTGGCCTTAATAAATACTTCAATTCGCGTTTGACGGCATTTGATACTACACTCTATGCTGAGAGGCTATTGAAATGTTAAATTTTTGCCAATATTTAGTGTAGAATTAGCGAATCCTAACTATATTTGGACACCTACCTTAAATTATATTTTTTTAAAAAGTTACCTATTTATTCCTAGATCAATATTTGTCATATTTCTTAAGACACTGGTGTTGTGGTGTCATTGAATTCATAGCTAAAGGAGTGTTTGTCGGGCCAGTAGTTCCAGTGATGGTTCTTGAGGTTTGTTGGAGTTAGGCATTGTCGAGGATTGAGTTGGTATATCATGTGATATATTGATGGGTTTAATTTAATTTTCCAATACATGATGTTTAAAATTGTTTGTAGAGATATGATTCTTAATTTTAATAAATTAATTACTTGTTTTATAATGTATGTAATTTGGTTTATATAAATTGTCTAAACTCAATTGCTAAGCAAATTCCTGATAGAATATAAGCTACAATACAAGCGTAAAATAGATCTATCACACTCATTAAAATAATATTATCGTATTCATACAGATTAATGTAATGTATTATAATGTTTCGCAGTAATAAAGCCCCATGGCATATATCTAACAACATAAAATATATCTCTATTCCATTGGTCATACAATCCCGACTCCATTGTCATAGAAATCCTAATGAAAGTAAAATAATAATAATAGAAATTATAATAAAATTAATATAAAATTGTAATAATTATATTACATTTGATTGAGTGCTTTCACAACACTTTTATTAGTCGTTTTGCTAACAAATAAGAAATACGGCTCAAAACCGGCCGAGCCTTCAGATATATGCATTAAATCAGCCAAACCTTTTTCACCACGTATTAATGTATCATTTATACCAATAAAAGCAATTGTCGTATTTGTATAGTTAAATATAATTAATTAATAAGTAATAAAATTCAATACAAATCATTACATTATATTTGCAAATAGCAATTTATTTCCTATTCATTTTCATCAAAATTGATACCATTTTTGTAACAATAGTATTGTTTTGCTATTTGTCTCAATTTAATGGACATTTCATTTCCCGTCTGTTTGACTAATTTGCTGAACAGACCATCGCTTGTGTCCAACAAATGGTGGGGAATGTCGTACTCAACCACTTGTCCCGCGTCTAACACCTGATCAGTCAATACATAAACAATGAGTACAACACAAGTGATGCGAACCCAACCCCCTATCAAACCCTGGCTTACCATCACTTTGTCGGAGTCGATGATAGTGTTGAGTCTGTGGGCAATCGTAATGACAGTACAGTATCTAAACCTCTGTCTAATAGTGGTCTGAATGAGAGCATCGGTTCTGTGGTCGACATTAGCGGTCGCCTCGTCTAANATAGTGGTCTGAATGAGAGCATCGGTTCTGTGGTCGACATTAGCGGTCGCCTCGTCTAACACTAGTATCCGATTGTCTCGAAGTATAGCTCTCGCCAGACATACCAATTGGCGCTGACCTACACTCATATTACTGCCCCCTTCTGTCACCACTCCGTTCAACTGTCCGGGCATTGACTGCACGACATCCCGGAGCTGTACCTCTTCCAGAGCCGACCAGAGCTCGTCGTCCGGGTGTTCATCAAAAGGATCTAAATTCTTTCGCACCGAACCCGTGAAGAGCATCGATTCCTGAGGTATGATTGATATACGACTTCTCAAGTCATGCAAACCCATAGTTTTGATGTCCACCCCGTCTATCAGTATCTGTCCTAAAGGTTCTGTGAGTCGAAAGAGGGCTGCAATGAGTGACGACTTGCCGGCGCCCGTCCGGCCCACGACTCCCACCTTTTCTCCCCCTTTGAGGCAAACGTTGATATCTTTGAGCACTTTATGCGGCGATTCGTTGTATTGAAGACTCATATCTTTGAACACTATTTCTCCCATTTGTGGCCAATCTTTGGGTGGTTTCCGGTCGGGAGTTGAATCGAGCTCTGCCTCGGGTGTAATGGATGTGTATTCGAGCACTCGCTCGACAGCAGTCATATAGGACTCGGTATCGGCCGATACGTTAACACATATTTGAACCATTCCGGTCAGCGATAGGGCTTTTATTTAAAATGTATTCATTAATACAAATAAAATAATTGTTATTTTATGAATATTAATACCTGACGTTAACAAAAGTCCCGCATTTCCTCCGAGAATAGCTTTTAAATATTAAATTATGAAATGATTTGAAATTTTGAATAATAGCAAACATACGGTCACTACTGGTCATGATATACGCGATAACAGCGCTCACATAAACCATACAAATGGTGTCCACTAAGACTCCCAGCGCTCGAGCGGTGCAAACAAATAGGAAAAAAGTACTCCACAACAGCAAAACCACCTGAAGTTTGACTGCGAGTTTGTATACGACACGCGGTTTGCGTGCCTAGCTACAGTCGGGTGTGTCGCAACACAAGTGCACACTCATGTGGCCTCTCCGGGCTGAGAGAGACAGACAGACAGAGACAGGGAGAAAGGGGTTAAATAATTTTGATGATGATCATAAAAATGATGTGCCAATACATACACAACCCTTCCATGCGTTGAATATCACGCGCGGCTCTGATATAAAAATAGCGACACATAATAACCAATATTATTAACAGTATCGCCGGGAATATCAATATCCAACTGACGATTGCATTCAATATAAGACATCCAATAATTAAACATAAATTCTATAGGATTTATAAAAATACTCAATTTATAAATAGTATAATATTGAATCTATTCTTATGTTTGCTGGATGTTAATTAAGCGCATACAAGGACTTAATTGTTATAATATTAAGTCACGATATAAAGTCATACATTTTCTCTTATAATATAAATTAATTAAATTCTAATACTTTACAATTATAAATTGAAAGGCAACCGATGGTAACACTTCGTCCACAATTCCCGTGTCTTTTGAAACTCTATTTAGTATTCGTCCTAAAAGTAAACGTATAATTAATTTACATTTTTTATAATTCAAAATAATCAAAATGTTAATAATGTTACCAATGGGTGAACTCTCAAACAGATGTATCGGTGATCGCAATAACGCACAGAATATTCTGTTATAGAGATTAACCGAAGATCTCATACACATTATGTAGAAACAAATGGTGGACAACAGGGCCGACACAAACAGACCACACATTATACTCGTGTAGATAATGAAATTCAATGTCTGATCCACTTCTTCGGGGTTTTTGATCATTTTATTAGTCCTAATATATTGTCTTAAATTAAAATAAAATTATTTTAGAATACTAATAATAGTACTGACCATAGGCTCAACCAATAATCACTTCCCTGATTGAGGACTTGTGCAGCGATTATAAAAAAAATTGTGAGTGTTATGAGTAGAGGTCCGGCGCCGGCCTTAATATAATCCATATAAACAGTGGTCTCAACGGATCCAATCATTTTGAGTTCGGCCATCACTTCCTGTTCGTCCACTTCTATCGGGTCTTTAATGTCCGTCACATCCAATCCCTCACTAAGTGATGAGATCATCGATGGTGTGACAGATGTCCTCCTCTTCACAGCTATGCTATCATTTGGTCCATCGGGTTGTCTCTGATATGCCATGAGATCAATGCCGCGCTCTTTGAGCTGAGTGTAGGACCCGATGGCCACACACAATGATCGCGAATGCAATGCAAACTATCTCAATAAATATATACCACTGTTTATATG
>CAJPIZ010000675.1:4529-21896 GCA_905368565.1 Medioppia subpectinata
ATTGTAGAGTGGCCAAAGGCCACTCTAATGAGTGAATTATTTACTCAGTAGTTTGAATGAATAGTAACTTTATTAAATATAAAATAGATTTAAACGTGGTGAGTACTGGATCCAGAATCTTTATACATAGTTGTTACAATGAGCTTATATAACATGTTTACAGGATGTTAACAAGGTTGATTACTCATATGTAAATCATGTAGTTGTTTTAACGACTACATTACTCACCCTGAACAAATTTTAGCAAAAATGTTTAACAATAATATTTTTGATTAAAACCAATTAAGAAATTGTTACATAAATATTGAATCATAATATTTACATTAAACACAACGTAATCTGAAACATACTGTTATTATTAATGAAGTTATCTTATTTTTATATTTGTTTTATAGTTCAATTGAAAAGTCTTTTGTAAATACTGATTAACGTACATTTAAGAAACGCTATTATTTAACTATTTAAAATTTATAATTGATGTCATCTTGATGCTTATTAAGTGCTCAAATTTTAACTTTAAACAAGGACCGTATATTTTGCACCAAATTATATTATTCTCATTATTCTCATTAGTTTCATTATTTGTTGCCCGTATTACTCGTAATTATTATTATTAGATTCCTTATTATTGTTACTTATGGTCACAAATTTTTATACCTTATTATTCATTATGTTGAACTAAATAAAAGCATTACCTCAATCATTCATAAATTCAATAATTAACACTTATTTTAAATCTCCTCATATTCTATTCTATTACTCAATTTTAAATTCAAATAAAACCAACTTGATAAAATGTTTTAACAACAAATATTAATTTTAAATTTAGCATGTTTAAACTACTAATTTAGACAAAATTAATGTAAATAAAATCATAATTGTTTTAAGCATAATTCTAAACAAGCTAAAGGAAAAATTATAAAATAGCATAATTGAAAATTGTTGTGTAGTTGTGTTGTGTAATAAATTGTGTAAACAGAATGTGGGTTGTTTTACATTAATTATTTTCCACAAAGACAGTAAAGTATTGCAACAAATTTATATATCATAAACAATATATCATGTTAAATTATATGTAGATTTTTATGACTAACAATATTGATGATTAATTCATTTAGTATTCTTTCCAAATTACTTCAGCTATTTTAAATTAACAATTAATATCATTTTAATGCTCATTAAATGCTCTGAATTATAGTCTATAACAGGGCTTACATTTGACACCAAATTATATCATATTATTTATTTAATAACTTTATTTAAATGCCTGTATTATATTAATCATTATTTTACCGTATATATGCCCATTATTATTACTTGTAATTATTAAAATCATTGAATTCTGAAGCTTAAAATACACATTTACCTCAATTAGTTGTAAGTTAAATAGCTAAACATAAATATAAAATCTTGCCATTTTCAAATAATTAATCAATATTAGATTTAAACTTGAACATGATATACCGTTTTTACAAACATATACGATATGGAAAATTAGAAAACTTTATGTTATTCTCAGATATATAAAATATATTAGAAGTGTAATAATTATATTTAAATATTTTAGCCAAATTATAAATTTTGATAAGCAATAATTAGCAATATAAATGATTGTGTTAAAATAATGTGTAAAATTAATCTATTGTAGGTTAAAGTTTAAGCGTAAATATAAAATTATGTAATTGAAAATAAAATAGTAATTTAATATATAATATTTTAGCAAGAATAGTGTTTTAAAAAAGTTACTTAAAATTAATGATGAAAGTAGTTTTGGCCAAACGAGACAACCATTATCTTCTCACCACTGAAAAGTTGCTTGCGATGATAGCGTGACCAAAGTTCAAGTTCGGGTAACGCTCATAATCTTCCCATTTCTCGACAGAACTTTAGATAATAGGGTGACCATAATCTTGACAACGGATAACACTTTATATACCATATTTACGGAGGTTTTTCAGGTTCGATTAGGCCAGTAAGGCCACTGCTTTGGCTCGCCATTGTAGAGTGGCCAAAGGCCACTCTAATGAGTGAATTATTTACTCAGTAGTTTGAATGAATAGTAACTTTATTAAATATAAAATAGATTTAAACGTGGTGAGTACTGGATCCAGAATCTTTATACATAATGTAGAGTGGCCAAAGGCCACTCTAATGAGTGAATTATTTACTCAGTAGTTTGAATGAATAGTAACTTTATTAAATATAAAATAGATTTAATGCACCACTCATGACCTAGGTCTTAGAAATATGTATCAACAATGTTACTCGAATATATTGTACAAATGTCCTACAATTGTTCCAACTAATGAGTATACATTTAGTACATCAACAAAATTGCTGATGTATACTACTCTTGTGTGTTGTATTACTTAATGAGTTTATTTGATTCAGATATTTTGAATTCGTGGGAAAGTTTGATCCGAAGAGTACATTATACCAGTCGATACCACCGTCTGTGGCCATAACAAATTGTCCCAAAGCTGACCACTTATCGGTCGCCTCTGAATATTTGCCATTCTTTAGAGCAGTTCTTATCTCTTCGGCTTTGGCATCGATTTCACTCTTTTGTTGTCTATCGATGTATGACTTCATAAAACAATGGTAATTAAAAAATAAAATAATAAAATGAATTTTTATGGCATACATACCAATGTGTAAAGATACTGTCCCCACGTGGTCACCGAGTCTATGGGTGAGACCCATCCGTCGCCCAACGCAATGCCCTTGAAATTGGCCTTGATCTCTTTGTTTTGAATGGCCCGATGCAGCTCTTTGGCAAAAGTTGGTGTCATTTTACCGCCGTATGACTCGCAGAAGATATACAATGGCGTCGACTGAAAATGAAGTAACGATGTGTTATAGCTATTTTTGTAACGAATAAAATTAATTATATTTTTACCTCAAATTCTGGCGATTTCTTATAGAATTCTTTCATAAAAGTGACCAAATCTTTGGCGATCTCATCGTTATTCTTGGTTAAGAGACTACTGTTGTCGACATAACTATATCCCGCGCCCACAGGATTGTCAATGAATAACAGATTCGCGTATTTAATCCATGAAGTGTTTCTCACTCTCATATTCGTGTCTAACGGTCCGATTTCTTCAAAATTTCCAAACCCGGCAGAACTCGCACCCGGACCTCCTGTTCACCAATACATTGACAATAGTTTTAATTATTGATTATTTTTAATTGTAATCAATGGACAAACCCTGAAGCCATATAACCAGCGGAAATGCATTGGAGTTATTGCTAGTATTGGGTGAAAAAAGCCATGAAAACATGTGAGCGCCCGGACGTACAGTTGTATAACCGTATGACTCCTTATATGCGTCCACTTTATGACATCAAATATATAAATATTATAATTATTAAGTAAATTACTGTCACGTGTTGTAAGAATATTCTTACCATTAGTTATGCACAAAACGTACGCCAAAAACACAAACGAAAATAATTTAATAAACATTTTAATGTTTTGATAAATAAATACACAAAACTCAAAATTGCTAAATGAATAATTATTTTGTTCAAACAAATCTATATATATAGTCCAAGATTGGTGGACCATATGCACTGACCGGCTGATGGTATTACATATTAATCTACAAATTGGTAAGTTTTGTATTTGATAACATTTGCTTAAGCTTAAGCATAGTGGAAGTTAATTTTCCTAATTTTTAACATTTTATAGAAATTCTCGGTAAATATTTACCAATATAAAGTATACATTATTAAATGTACAAAATATTTTAAAATGTGTAAATTTTCGCTAGTAATTTACTATTTGGAAAACTGTGTTATATTTCTTTTTTATCGATTACTTTCAATTGTTTTTACATTATTATCAATTTATTTCTGATAGTCCTTTGAATTGAGCAATACTGTACCATATACACTACAACTTATTATAAAGTATTATAAAGGTACATTATTTCTTAATACTATTTAGTAGATTAGTATTAAGTGTATAAGGTGCATGTTTGCACATCTAATAATTTAATTCAAAATGTGACAACTTAAAATATATCTGAAAATGATAACTAGTTAATTGCAAACGGAGTTAATTTTTATATTAATGAATTCATTTTGTTTTGAAACATATTTAGTCCACAAATCCTTTAATTACCATTTTTCAATATAAATCTGTATTTTGGTTATTAATATTACTTTTAAATTAATGGGATAACTGTGTAATTTCACAAAACCACAATTTTAAATTTGAGTTGCTGTTAAAAAAATATTATACAGTATACTGTAAAATAATAAAATGCTATAATGTGCATAAAGTTTGCAAAATATATTTGAACAAATTTTACTTTCTTAATTACTTTACACGGCATTAAACTATATTTAGAAAACATTAATTGTTTGTATTTATTTTAATGCATAAGTTTTTGTAATTACTCTGTACAGTATTGAATAACAAGATAAAAATAAAATATTCAAAAACTTGATTATTTTAATGAGAATAATATACTGTAGTGATATTTTAATTAGATAAACACAAAAAATAATAACATAATTTTAGGATACGTTTAATTTATTATGACATTAAAATGATATAAATATAATTATAATAATATAACAATTGATTATAATTCTATATAATAATTAAATATGATCAATTACAATAAGCAGTTTATGGGTATTTAATTCAGTTAACAATCTATTACTGAATAATTTTGCGAAGCATTTCGAGGCCAGTGTCGCCGGCGTCTGCGGGAACCATATGTCCGGCCTTAAGAATCCAATACAACGTGAAATTTTTGTATGTCTTAACGTAACCGCCGCTCATCTGTTCCCTCTTTGCTGTCTCCCAGTTCTTCAGGTCTGGCCATTGGAGTGAATGAACCCAATTGAGTGTTCCTAATGTGTCGACCACTAAATCCAATTGACCCGTATATACAACCACTTTGAGATCAGTGTTGGCCAACAGGTAGTCCACATCACTGACTATATCGCGCATGAATTCTCCCCATAAGTTGGCAAAAACATTGGCCGACAATTGACTCCATTTGACACTCTCTGGGATTCTATACATACAATAGTAATGTATCACAAACTTATCACATGTTTGTATTGATGATAATTACTCACTTAAGTTTTGTCTTAAGAGGTCCGTTCATTAATGCGTCCAAATTATTGTTATGATATTTGGCCAAATGTCTAACAATACTACTTTTGTGTGGTATGTTATCAAATGATTTGATTTGATTCAGATATCTTGAACTCGATTGAAAATTTGATCCAAAGAGTACATTATACCAGTCGATACCGCCGTCGAGGGATCTGATAAAAGGGGTCAATTGTGACCACTGAGTGGTTGCCTCAATGTATTTGGCATTCTTAAGAGAGGTTCTGATCTCTTCTACTTTGGCATCGATTTGATTCTTTTGGTTTCTATCGATGTATGACTTTATAAAACAAATAATTAAAAATAAAGTGATTTAATATAATGTGTTGTAAACATACCAAAGTGTAGAGATACTGTGCCCACGTCCCCACCGAGTCTATGGGTGAGACCCATCCGTCGCCCAACGCAATGCCCTTGAAATTGGCCTTGATCTCTTTGTTCTGAATGGCCCGATGCAGCTCTTTGGCAAAAGTTGGAGTCATTTTACCGCCGTATGACTCGCAGAAGATATACAATGGCGTTGACTGGGATTCAAATATCAGATTTTGTTATATTTATTTGTAATGAATTAAATCAATAATATTTTTACCTCAAATTCTGGCGACTTTTTGTAGAATTCTTTCATAAAAGTTACTAAATCTTTGGCGATCTCATCGTTAGTCTTGGTGTAGAGACTTGCGTTGTCGACATAACTATATCCCGAACCCACGGGATTGTCAATGAATAGCAGATTTGCGTATTTAATCCATGAAGTGTTTCTCACTTTTAGATCTGCGTCTAACGGACCGATTTCATTGAAGTTTCCATAACCGGCAGAACTCGCACCCGGACCTCCTGTTTAGCAATTCATTTATCATTTATTTAATTATTGATTATTTAAAAATTGCATTCAATATTCAAACCCTGAAGCCATATAACGAGCGGAAGTGCATTAGAATTATTGCCAGAATTGGGTGAGAAAAGCCACGAAAACATGTGAGCGCCCGGACGTACAGTTGTATAACCGTATGACTCCTTATATGCTTCCACTTTATTTCGTAAGTATAACAGAAAATATAAATAATTATCAAATTTACTGAAATTAGTGTTACGTATTGTAAAAATATTCTTACCATTAGTTATGCACAAAATGTACGCTAAAAATACAAACGAAAATAATTTAATAAACATTTTTAATGTTAATTTCTAAATACACAAAATTAAAAAAATTCTGAACGAATAATTGTTTTGTTGAATCAAATCAATATATACTCTTGGATTCGTGGACCATATGCACTGATAGGCTGATAGGTTTACACGTTATGAGAATCTATAATATGGTAAGTTTGATATCTGATTCAGTTATTAAGCTTGAAAATAAAGAAAATTGTTTTGATTTTATCAGGATTTAACTTATAGATTCTATAATATAGAAACTCAAGTTAACTATTTCCCAATATTTACCTTATTAAATGTGAAAAAGACTTTGAAATGTCGATACTTTATCGTTAAAATAGCTGATATTTTCAATTGTTTTTTAAATCAATGTCAAGTAATTTTTGATATCAAGTTAACTATTTCCCAATATTTACCTTATTAAATGTGAAAAAGACTTTGAAATGTCGATACTTTATCGTTAAAATAGCTGATATTTTCAATTGTTTTTTAAATCAATGTCAAGTAATTTTTGATAAACCTTTGGATTCAGCAATACTGTACCACAAGTACTGTATTATAGTGCATTATTTCTACTAATATCTAATAGATTATTATTAAGTCAATTAATAAGTGTATCAGGTATATGATTGCAAATTTAATAATACAGTTCAAAATGCCATATCATATAAAATAGTTTTAAAATGTTAATTAATTAATTGTAAACAACGTTATTTTTTATATAATTAATTATCAATTTTGTTTTGAAGCATAATGAAACAACCAATATTTAGTTTACAAATCTCAGTATATTAACTTGATAACATTTTTTAACTTCAAACTTGGTTATAAAAAATACTGGACCTATGGAATATTTATGTGATCCCATAAAACCAGAATTTTTTCCTAAATTGTTAAAAATATTACATATTGTATAAAATGGATATAAAGTTAGAAATATATAGTTTAGAAAAACTTTGTTTACAAGTTAATAAGTTTACATAATCATTAATTTTAGAATTTAAATAACTTTATTTTTATTACATTCATAAATTTGTGACAGAAATCTATAATAATAGTAATTCATTAAAAATAATTAGTTCTTATTAGAGTTTATTAATATTTTAATTAATTAAATATGAAATACTTAATCTATCAAAACATATAAATGATGCAAATATAATTATGATTTAATATAATAATTAAATAGACATAATTGATTACAATTCAGGAGTTTATAGACATTTAATTCTATTAAAAATCTATGACTGAATGATTTTGTGAAGCATTGCGAGGGCTGTGTCTCCAGCATCGGTGGGAACCATATGTCCGGCTTTGATAATCCAATAGAGAGAGAAATTCTTGTGTGTCTTAACGTAACCGCCGCTCATTTGTTGCCTCTTTGCTGTTTCCCAGTTCTTCAGTTCTGGCCATTTGAGCGAATGAACCCAATTAAGTGTTCCCAATGTGTCCACTATTAGATCCAATTGACCCGTATATACAACCACTTTGAGGTCTGTGTTGGCCAACAGGTAGTCAACATCACTGACCACATCGCGCATGAAATCAGCGGACAAGTGCTGGAATACCGTATATGACTGTTCACTCCATCTGACATTCGCTGGGATTCTACACAACAATATTGTATTACAAATTTCATAACATATTTGTTTGTCTTTATTGGGCATAACTTACTTAAGTTTTGTCTTAATGGGACCGTTCATTAATGCGTCCAAATCATCATTGTGATATTTGGCCAAATGTCTAATAACACTACTCTGAAGTGATGTGTCGTTAAATGATTTCATTTGATTCAGATATCTGGTACTCAATTGATTATTTGATCCAAAGAGTACATTATACCAGTCGATACCACCGTCGAGGGAACCGACAAACATCTCAAGACTTCCCCATTGATTGGTCGCCTCTTCATACTCGCCATTCTTCAAAGAGGTTCTAATCTCCTCGGCTTTGGCATCGATTTGACTCTTTTGGTGTCTATCGATGTATGACTTTATAAAACAATTAATTAAAAATAAAGTACTTTAATATAAATTAAAAGTAAATTATAAATTATCATGATAATCATACCAAAGTGTAGAGATACTGTCCCCACGTGGACACAGAGTCTATGGGTGAGATCCAGGAGTCGCCCAAAGCAATGCCCTTGAAATTGGCCTTGATCTCTTTGTTCTGAATGGCCCGATGCAACTCTTTGGCAAAACCGACGGTCATTTTACCGCCGTATGACTCGCAGAAGATATACAATGGGGTTGACTGGGATTCAAATGCCGAACATTATTATAACATTAAAATTAATTTAATTACAAATATTTTTACCTCAAATTCTGGTGATTTCTTATAAAAATCTTTCATTAAAGTGACCAAATCTTTGGCAATCTCATCGTTATTCTTAGTATAGGCGGCGCTGCTGTCGACATAACTAAATCCGGTTCCCACGGGATTGTCAATGAATAACAGATTCGCGTATTTGATCCATGAAGTGTTCCTCACTTTCAAACCCGAGTCTAACGGTCCGATTTCATTGAAGTTTCCAAAACCAGTGCCACTCGCACCCGGACCTCCTGTTCATCATATATATACAATGGTTTACTTTAAATAATCCATGAAGTGTTCCTCACTTTCAAACCCGAGTCTAACGGTCCGATTTCATTGAAGTTTCCAAAACCAGTGCCACTCGCACCCGGACCTCCTGTTCATCATATATATACAATGGTTTACTTTAAATTGCAATTTATTGTATTTCACTAAATTATTTTGTAATTCCAATATTATATTATAGTGTATATTTCCATAACTATACACTACATATATTTACTTTATATTTACGCTGAACGTAAACTGCTAATTATATCAATTGACAGATATGTGAAAATGTCAAGTGCCTAGGAATGTTACTCTAAATTATAAAATTAATTTCACATTTTTGCCTCCACTGGATCAACACAAAGACAAAGACTTATCGATTGATCCATTATAAAGCAATATGATTTTTTCCCAATGTATTGAAGTAATAATTAATTTTAAACTACATTTAAATAACAAACCCTGAAGCCATATAACCAGTGGAAGTCCATTGGAATTAGTATTATAGAGCCACCAAAACATGTGAGCGCCCGGACGTACGGTCACATAACCCGACGCCTCCTGATATGCCTCCACTTTATCTGTTAATTATGTCACAGAATATATAAATATAATTATTGAACAATTACTGGCCGGAATTATAAGAATATTCTTACCACAAGTGATGCACAAAACATAAGCCAAAAACATAAATGAAAATAATTTAATAAACATTTTAATATTTTAATGTAAAAACACACTTCTAAATAAAATAATAACTATTGAAAAAACTAAATGACTATTTTGTTTAATCATTTTATATAAACTCAAAGCCGTATATCATATATTTGTGACCTAATCGGCTGATATTGATACAAATTATGATAATTTATAAATTGATAAGTATTTGCCTTTGATGTCAAATTAAGTATAACACAGTTGGAGGCTTTATGGTATGTTAATTGTCCCGATTCAATCAATATCTCAAGACATTTTTGGTAAATATTTCCCAATATTTACATTATTAAATGTGGAAAATACTTTGAAATGTATACATTTTTATTAGTAATTTGCTATTTTATAAAACTATATTGTACTTGACATTGATTGTTTTTATCGTTAGAGTACCTGAGAATTCAATTGTTTTTAAATTCAATGTCAAGTGATTTTAGATTCAGCAATGATTTAAAATTTATGATTAAATAATATAATTGTATTTAATATTATTATTATGCATATAACAGAATATTCAATAATGCAATTCTATTGTAAATGTAATATAACTTAAAATTCAACTGCAAAATAGTATTTTTATTTTAACATAATAATTATTGTAACTAAAGCTATTTAAATGAAACAATTTTGTTTTGAAACATATTCCAAAAGTATTGAAGTGTTAAATTAACCTGATAAAGAATTAATAATATTAACTGTAATATGATTAGCCATAGAAAGTACTAAACACTTAAAATGATTAAAAACAAGAAAACGACTATTAGACGTATAGGAATTGAATTATTGACAAAATATTGGGTTAAATAATAAATAGCTTGAATCACAATCACCCAGTGTAAAATTCTCATCAAAATCGTATAATTAGTTTTGACATGAATGCT
Organism: Medioppia subpectinata; assembly: GCA_905368565.1. Taxonomy (NCBI): domain Eukaryota; kingdom Metazoa; phylum Arthropoda; class Arachnida; order Sarcoptiformes; family Oppiidae; genus Medioppia; species Medioppia subpectinata. Next base: position 15,003 of record CAJPIZ010000675.1, read on the forward strand.
TTTGAATCATAATTCATAATCATCATGAATGCTATTATACGATTTTGATGAAACACAAATTCTGGTGCTTAGAAATGTGATCCTAAATAATGAGACCAGGTCTAAGATTCTAGCTACACGGCACCACCCTAGTCAGTCTAATTCATTTCCATTTATACTAATAAAATTGCAATTAAAATGTTAATTTTATATGTATTTATTCTGACATAAAATGCCAAATTACAGTAATAATTACTAATTACAGTATTAGTAATTACGTATATCAATAATAAGTTAAATATACTAATATAATAATTAAATATAAACATATGATTACAATCCGTGAGTTTTAATTCAGTTAACAAACTAAGACTCAATGATGTTCTGAAGCATTGCGAGGGCTGTATCGCCGGCATCGGTGGGCACCATATGTCCGGCTTTGATAATCCAATAGTAAGAGAAATTCTTGTAAGTCTTAACGTAACCGCCGCTCATTTGTTGCCTCTTTGCTGTTTCCCAGTTCTTCAGTTCTGGCCATTGGAGGGAATGAATCCACTTAAGTGTTCCCAATGTGTTACATATTAGATCCAATTGACCCGTATATACAACCACTTTGAGGTCTGTGTTGGCCAACAAGTAGTCAACATCACTGACCACATCGCGCATGAAATCACCGGACAATTGATCGAATACAGCGTCTGCCTGTCCGCCCCAGGTCACATTCGCTGGGATTCTATACATACAACATATTGTACCCTAATATTAATCACTTATTTGTTTAAGTGTTTAACTTACTTAAGTTTAGTCTTGATGGGACCGTTCATTAATGCGTCCACATTATCATTATGATATTTGGCCAAATGTTTAACAATATTAGTATTGAGTGATGTGTTGTTAAATGACTTTATTATTTTAAGATATTGTGTACTCGATTGATTATCTGATCCGTAGAGTACATTATACCAGTCGATATTACCGTCGATGGAATCGATAAAATTTTCCAGACTTTCCCATTGTTTGGTCGCCTTTTCATATTCGCCATTCTTCAGAGCGGTTTTCATCTCTTCTACTTTGGCATCGATTTGACTGTTTTGGTGTCTATCGATGTATGACTTTTAAAACAATTGATAGAATATATAAGGATTTAAAAATATATATAAATATAAATGTGCATGGTTAATATACCAAAGTGTAGAGATACTGTCCCCACATTGATACCGAGTCTATGGGCGAAATCCAGGGGTCGCCCAGCGCTATGCCTTTAAAATTGGCCTTGATCTCTTTATTTTGAATAGCCCGATGCAACTCTTTGGCAAAACCAACGGTCATTTTACCGCCGTATGACTCACTGAATACATACAATGGGGAGGACTAGGAGTCAAAATCCGGATGTTGTTATAATAGTGTATTTACAATAAATTTATAAATATAATAAATAAAGTGAATTATATTTTTACTTCAAATTCTGGCGATTTCTTGTAAAAATCCTTCATTAAAGTGACCAAATCTTTGGAGATCTGTGTATTATTTCTGGCAAAAGCCTTGTTATTGTCGACATAACTAAATCCGGTTCCGACGGGATTGTCAATGAATAACAGATTCGCGTATTTAATCCATGAAGTGTTTCTTACTTTCAGACCCGTGTCTAACGGACCGATTTCATCAAAGTTTCCATAACCAGTAGAACTCGCACCCGGACCTCCTACTCATCAATATAGCACAATAGTTTACTTTTAATCCAAATTTATTTTATTTTCCTAAACTACTTTCAATAAAAAAAATTAATGGTTCCTATAACTGTTTATCTAGATAATTATTTTTATACTAAAACCGAAAATTAATTTTATACCATAGGTTCATATACTCACTCTTACGATATATTTAATTATTACTTAATTGTTAATGTATTTAATAAACTAACCTAGAAGATATATAACCAGCGGCAGTGCATTTGAGTTATTGCTAGAATTTGCGTTCAAAAGCCACCAAAACATGTGTGCGTCCGGACGTACGCTCACATAACCCGACGCCTCCTTATATGCCTCCACTTTATCTGTTCATTATATCACAGAATATAGAGATTATTATTGATTTATTTTTGGTCACGTTTTGCAAGAATATTCTTACCACAAGTAATGCACAAAACATAAGCCAAAAACACAAACGAAAATAATTTAATAAACATTTTAATGATTTGATGTCTAAATACACAAAATTTAAAAGTTTCTAAATGAATGACTATTTTTGTTCAATCAAATCAATATATATTCTCAGATTAAGGGTCCAAACGCACCAATCGGCTGATAATAGTGTTGTACATTATTACAATTTATATTGGTAAGTTAGTACCAATAAATTGATAAGTTTTTTGTATTTTATATTTTATAAAGCATAACACAGTTGGATACTTTATGCTATTGTAATTGTTTTAATTTTATCATGATTTTAAAAAATTATTGGTAAATATTTTCTAATAAAGAAATTTATTAGAAATTTATCTTTATTTACATTATTTAATGTGGAAAATACTTTGAAATATAAACATTTTTACTAGTAATTTGCTATTTTACAAAACTAACTTACTGTATATTTTTATCGTAAGAATATCTAAGATTTTAATTGTTACTAAATTCAATGTCAAGTGATTTTTGTTGAAATTTTGGATTCAGCAATAATTCATCTTATACATTATACATCTGTACATTATGTGAAATATCTATAAACATGATACTAATATTTTGAATTCAATTTCAATCACATATTCAATATTACAATTCTATTGTAAATGTTGTATAACTTAGGATTCAACTGCAAAATACTATTTATTTAATTATAAATAAAAGTTATTTAAATATTCTTGTTTTGAAACATATTTCGAAAGTATTGAAGTGTTAAATTACCTGATATAAATACAATCTGTAATAGGATTAGCCATAGATAGTACTAAACACTTAAAATGATTAAAAGGTCGGTAAAAACTATCAAACGTATATTAAATAAATTATTCTGTGTATTGTGTAATATAAATGTATTACACTTTACAATGTATTATAATGTATAAAAATATTTTAGAATGGTTAGATTTACAATTGTAATATAAATATATTTAACTAATTGCAATTTAAATATTAACTTTATTTGTATTTATTTCGATATAAAATGTCAGGTTTTGATAATTAAAGTATCAATAAAAATTTAATCATAATAATGTAGTAATTAATTTGTAATTCCATATAATAATTAAATATGATCAATTGTAATTAAGCAGTTTATGAATATTTAATTCAGTTAACAAACTAAGACTGAATGATTTTGTGCAGCATTGCAAGGGCTGTATTGCCGGCATCGGTGGGCACCATATGTCCGGCTTTGATAATCCAATAGAGAGAGAAATTCTTGTATGTTTTAAAGTAACCGCCGCTCATCTCTTCCCTGTTTGCGGTTTCAAAGTTTTTCAGGTCTGGCCATTGGAGTGAATGAACCCAATTGAGTGTTCCTAATGTGTCCACTATTAGATCCAATTGACCCGTATATACAACCACTTTGAGGTCTGTGTTGGCCAACAGGTAGTCAACATCATTGACTACATCGCGCATGAAATCAGCGGACAAGTGTTCAAACACATCATTGGACTGTCCGCCCCACGTCACATTCGCTGGGATTCTATACATATAACCAGGATCGCCATAAAATAGAGAGAGATTAATTTTATTATGACGTGGTTATTGAATCACCAAGTTAAATTGTCAACTATCATTCAAAATAATCGTTACTAATTATAAAACAGAGTTTCCCCTAAATTTATAAAAGTTTGTATTAAACTATTAGAATTAAATAATAAAAGTTATATTTAAGTTCAAACCCCACTTTTGATATTAGTGTATACTATATATGAGTAGCACTTGAATAGAGTATGAATTACACAGCAATTGTTTTATAAAATAGGCCGATACGGCCTATCAATGGCATCGATGCATATAACATATTGTATTGCAATATTATTCATTTATTTGTTATAAAGATTATAACTTACTTAAGTTTGGTCTTAATGGGACCGTTCATTAATGCGTCCAAATCATCATTATGATATTTAGCCAAATGTTTAACAATATTACTACTGAGTGATGTGCTATTAAATGACTTCATTTGATTCAGATATCTGGTACTCAATTGATTATTTGACCCGTAGAGCACATTATACCAGTCGATGCCGCCGTCGATGGAACTGACAAACATCTCAAGACTTCCCCACTCATTGGTCGCCTCTTCATACTCGCCATTCTTTAGAGAGGTTCTGATCTCTTCGGCTTTGGCATCGATTTGACTCTTCTGGTGTCTATCGATGTATGACTTTATAAAACAATAGAATATTAAAGGTTGATTAAAAATATACATAAATATGAATGTGCATGGTTAACATACCAAAGTGTAGAGATACTGTCCCCACGTGGACACTGAGTCTATGGGTGAGATCCAGGAGTCACCCAAAGCTATGCCCTTGAAATTAGCCTTGATCTCTTTGTCCTGAATGGCCCGATGCAACTCTTTGGCAAAACCGACGGTCATTTTACCGCCGTATGACTCGCAGAATATGTATAATGGGGTGGACTGAGAGTCAAAAGCCGAACGTTGTTATAATAGAGTATTTACAATGAATTACTAAATATAATAAATAAAATGAGTTATATTTTTGCCTCAAATTCTGGCGATTTCTTGTAAAATTCCTTCATTAAAGTGACCAAATCTTTGGCGATCTCTGTATTATCCTTAGTATAAGCCCTGCTATTGTCGACATAACTAAATCCGGTTCCGACGGGATTGTCAATGAATAGCAAATTCGCGTATTTAATCCATGAAGTGTTCCTCACTTTCAAACCCGAGTCTTGCGGTCCGATTTCATTGAAGTTTCCATAACCGGTAGAACTCGCACCCGGACCTCCTGTTTAACAATTTATTGACAATTGTTTACTTTTAATCTCTAAACTATATTGTAATACAATGTAATATTTCATATTTGTAATACAAATAATATTAATGGTATTACACTATTTGCCATTACTTTATATTTACTTAAAAAGTGTCAATCATATCAAACTGACAGATGTGTTTAGATGTCAACACATATACCGATAATTTCTCACTCAAAGGTTTACTTATATTGAAATTAGTTGATGTAAACATTTATTATCGCTTAACACAATATTTCCGAGTAATTGTACATGTAAACTTGTTTAAGAGTAATTGTTTACATAATTGTACTTAATTTAACCATTAATATCTATATTTATATTATATTTAATTATCAATGAATTGCAAATGTATTTAATGGACAAACCCTGAAGCCATATAACGAGCGGCAATGCATTCGAGTTATTGCTAGAGTTGGCGTAAAATAGCCACCAAAACATGTGTGCGTCCGGACGTACGCTCACATAACCGGACGCCTCCTCATATGCCTCCACTTTATCTGTTATTTATATCAAAGAATATATATATAAATTTGTATACTGTATATATTAATATCAATTAAATTTCTATTAGGTATAATAAAAATATTCTTACCATTACTTATGAATAAAACATACGCCAAACACATAAACGAAAATAATTTAATAATCATTTTATTATTTTGTTGCCTAAACACACAAAATTCAAAATTTACTAAATGACTGACTATTTTGTTCAATCATTATATTTAGACTTAAATCCGTAGAGCATATGCACTGATCGGTTGATAATGAGAAACATTTTGACAGTTTATAAATTGATAAGTTTTATCTTTGTTATCAGTTATTAAGCACAACACAGTGGGAGACTTACTTGTGATCACTGATCATGTTTTTAAATTTTATTGAGACCTTTTTAAAGACATTGTCAGTAAATTACAATGTAAAATGCATTAAAATTTAGACATTTTTACTAGTAATTGACGAAAACTATGTGTTATATTTCTGTTATCGACTACTTTATTGCAACATATAATACCTGAGAAATCAATTGTTTTTAAAATTAATGTCAAGTGTTGGACCTTTGGATTCAGCAATAATGAATTTTATACATTATTTCACACTAATTTTTAAAATTGTTGAATTTATCATGTATAAAATAACGTTTGTAATGTAGATTTAATAATATTGTTTAAAATGCCATATAACTTAAGACTTTACTAAAAAATACCATTTAATTTTAAACAAAGCTATTTAAATAAAATAATTTTGTTTTGAAACATATTTTGTATACAATCTTTTAAACAAATAATTAGTGAAGTATTAATTAACATGATTAAAATTCATTACTATCAGACTGTACAGGTACATAGAGAGTACTTCAAATGATTGAATGCACAATAAAAACTATTAAACTTATAGAAAATAAATTGTTATAATGTATATTATAGTTTAATATTTGCAAAATAAACTAAATTATTTCTTTATAATATTTAGAAAATTATAATTACAATATTACCACTAATTCTTTTTGGCAAAAATACCATGTTATAGTAATTATTTATAGCAACAACAAGTTAGTAAATTAAAGAAATAAGTAATTTTTAAAAGAATATACTGAAATTTTAACTAATTAATTATATAGTTTTAAATGAAATATTTAATTCATCAATAAATTTTAAATTATATAAATATAGTTAAATATAAGCATTATTATATTCATGATTTATCAATGTACGTAATGTGAAACCCAGGGCCCTGTATTTTTAATCGTTGATCTCTAGCGCTTGGTTAACAAGAATTGTAAGAATTGGGCAAAACTAATGACAATATTGGCGATACTATTGGGCTTTGTATCGACCTATAAGTGCTCTTATTTATTATAATTATGGTTTATTATTAGAAATGAATTTAATTAATAAATTGACTTTAAAATACATTTATTTATAAAATAAAAGTAAATAATAAC
>CAJPIZ010000676.1:0-11718 GCA_905368565.1 Medioppia subpectinata
TCTCTCTCTCTCAATTATAGGAGTTGGAAAATTTTCTTATTTATTTGATATAAAAGTGTAATTAGAGGACTATAACATAGTTTCAAAAGAACTAGTTTGAGGTTATTTTGATTTGAAGTCAATTCATAAGCTTTGGATTTGTTTCTATACTGAAAGGTCAGATAAAATAATTATTTCACAAACTATTAACTCCTTATAACAAAATGAAACACACTTTCAAATTAGCGAAATCTGAATACAATTCAATTGTGTTTAAGAGCCCAGTCGTGGAGGAGGTGTCTAGAGATGAGCAGATAATACTATAGTATCCAATTGGAGACAAGAGTTGGCCTCCAATTATGGTAAACAAGTTTGCTTTACGAGAATGGCTTGCATTCAATTGATTCACTTTAAGCACTGCTAGACTTACTGTAACCGCACCCCAAAGGCTGTCCAAAAAGTAGTTAAATTACCATTTTTTTGGTTATGCTTTACAATGTGTTGTGTGTCTGAAGTTTAAGATATACTCAATTGAGATGCGATCGGGTATTGAGCGCTAACTTTACTATACTTTACACAAACTGTTTGTTTAAGACTTGTTTCGCAAACAAATTTCTATTTACAAAATATTTGTCAAAAAGTGATCTCATATTCTGTTTGTTCACCGATTCTAATGATTTCTATTAACTTAATAATAATTGAAAGTGAATTTGTTTCAAAAAGTTCATTGCTATATTTATTGCATTTAAATAGTTTAATAACTCATTAAATGGTAAAAAACAATTATTCGGATTCAATGTCACGATCGGAGTCTTCGAGTCCAATCAATTCAGACGTTAGTATTGACATCAATGATGACGACGAAGACATTTCTCGGTCGCCAAAGCGGGAACCGCTCTCTTCACCACTTATGCATCCAAACGGTGCAATCAATTGTAATAAACCATCAAAACTATCATTCAGTATAAGCCGATTATTAGGAGGTAATAGTGATTCAAATAAACACATTCAGAGCGGTTCGACATCTGATCATGATTTGGGTGATTGTGTTGCCTCTGAATCTGATGTCAAATCTTCATCGATCCCATACCCACCGTCTTCTCCATCCCTCTCACCCAACACTAAATACAGTCTCCAAACACACCGCATGTCTATGAGTCCAATGAGTCCCTATGAGACAGCATTAACTCATTTGTCGGGATCTCATTACCAATGGTTTAATTCCGCACCAAATACTCTAATCAGAGACGGTCTTCAAAGTAAGTCCTTTTGATAATCCCTTAATCTCATAATACACTACAATCGAGTCAATTAAGTAATACTTAATATGAATGGTCATGAATGCAGAACTACTCGAACCCCCAAAGTTGCCTCCAGTCAAGTGTCAGCTCAGAAGACATAAGTCTAATCGCAAGCCTCGGACACCGTTTACAACACAACAACTGTTGGCACTCGAGAGGAAGTTTAGGTCAAAACAGTACCTCTCGATCGCCGAAAGAGCAGAATTCTCCAGGTATTCAACCCTACAATCTCTATATATCTTTACTTTTACTCATTTAAACTCAATAAATGACATTTTTGTTTAATAATCATTATCGAGATTTATCTACATTGATGTTAATTTTGATATTTTGCAATAAGTAAACGCAAAATATTTGTAATAAAAGCTTTTATATAGAAGTACTGAATGTTTTTTCGATGCCTTGAAATTTATTGAAAAACTTTTAGATAAGAGATTCTAGATATTCTTGATAACAAAAATATAACTAACTATTGTTAATCATTTTAGAGTATTATTATCAATAACAGAAAATAATACACTTTACATGCTTCATGAATTAATAGAGATTCATACTATTATTAACATAAAACCTTAATAGATTAATTATTTATTAATAACATTACGATATTTATATCTAATAATATTAAATTGATATTAAATTGATTCACTGTATTATATTAGAAAACTTATATATTAGTAAATCAATAATGGTGTTGATTAAATGATTAAAAATTATAAAGATTAAAAAGTGTATTAAGTGTTAAGTGTAATGTATAAATTGTTTTAAAAATTAAATTGATTTTAATTAAAAATGCCATGTTAAGTCAAAATTACTTATAAAATTAGAATTAAGTCAAAATTATGTGTTTAATCAATCAATGAATTTGAAATATTATAAAATAATTATCTCTTTGATAACCTTTTGGTTCCATTAAACATATAATTTATTTTCAATATTCATGTAAACAACTAAAAACTAATAATGGATTCATTGAACAGTTCGCTTAATTTGACGGAAACTCAGGTGAAGATATGGTTTCAGGTGTGTATTGCCGTATGAAATATGAAATAACATTTGAAAACTAATAAATTTTAAAATAATTTTGGAGAACAGAACAGAAGAGCCAAAGAGAAGAGACTAAAAGAGGCCGAACTCGAGAAGATGCGAATGGCTTCGCGACCGCTAATACCTCAGGCAATGGGAATGAGTGGCTTTTCGGTAGGCCTTCACCATAACTCGCATAGTGTTGGACACAATCCTTTTATGCCGACACCGACTTCGCTCTCATCCCTACCACCGATGCATTCCTCATCGGCGGCCTCATTGGCGGCGATGCAGGCCTTTAACAGTCACTCGCATTCAAATGAAATGAATTCTGTGAACACTATCCGTCCGATACCGACGTCTCTATTTAACTCTCATATGAGTACAGCTAACATGAATTTGCGTCCATAGACTGCCTGTTCGTAACTATCTGTCCCATAATTGAACAGTAATTCAATTGATCGTTCATTACTGAAGAATTTGTAAGTAAAGTGCAATTATTCTGTTAATTCATATTCATAATCATTAGCTTTACATATAGCCTATACTATACATGATTTGCATTAGAGTCTAATGATTAGACTCACACTTAAATATTTATGTATAAAATATTGCTAACAATTATTTATATAAACAACAAATTTATTTATATATACCATGATTATTATAAATATAAGCAAAAATAATAATGCAATACATATTATAATTACAATAAGTTATATTCAATTAAAACCCAAATGTATATAAATATAATAATTAGCGAGTAATGAGAAATAATAATTAAATGAATGTTTTTTTATTATTAATATAATTGTCTCTTTAATTCAATTATTCACTTCTCGAATACAATTATTGTCGAAGCAATTCATTAAAAGCAAAAACAAGACTTGGATTTTATACTCTCTTTCTGTATGAATGCTTTAAAAACCTGTTTTTAAGCAAAAGTTTAGATTTGTGTTTAAATGAGCAAAAAATGTTTTCTGCTTCGAGTGGTGTATAAAGTGTATGCATTTGTCATTTGTTTTGGTGTCCCGTCTCTCGTCTCAATTGATTAGCTTTCCTTTAATTGAATTGCATTTAAACCTCAAATGACAACAACTGGTGACCAGTAATTACAATCACTTTTTATTACATTTAATGCTTTCGTGGCTATAAATCAGAGAAAACTTAAAAAGCAATCTCTTCTTATGATTAAATAAAGAGAAACAAAAAAAAACTCAACCATTATATTAATAATACTATAATATCATTAGAAAACGGGAGACAAGCGCTTAGAAGTTTCACTTTTTGCTCCATCCATACCATCCATACCTGTGCTCTCACTTTGAAAGAGAAAATTGTGAAAACGAGAAAATGTGTGCAAAGAAAAAGTGTACATTAATTTGCATTTTGATTGCTCTGTAATTTTTGTTAATTTATTTTTCGTACTCTTTTTCAAACACATGAGAAAAACTTTTTACAAATTGAAAGCGAATTAAATAATATTAAATTAATGACACAATTATTTTTTAGTATTTAATAATTAAACTTATTTTTATTTTATACTTTTCTTTCTATCCATTCGTTATTTTAATAACGTATTAATGATAACATTTATTTCAATAGCAACTGATTTTGATTAATATGTTTTTTACTCTCAAACAAAATACTTTATTTAATACTTTAAGTTAAAAAGTAGTAAAAATAAGTTTAATTTAAAATTTAATTGACCTAAAAATTTATAACAATTAATCAAAGCTATAAATAGTGTAATATTTAAATTGATATGCATTTGTAATGATTGCTAACAAATACTATAAATGCTTATCTGATTTTAATTATATAAAAGTATTAAAATTTCAATCACTATTTAATGTAAAGTAAAATTTAAAAACAATTTTGGTTTAGTTTATTGTAATTAAATTGTGAACATTTTAAAAACACAATTAAATTAGTCTGAAATATATTTCGATAGGAATTAACGATAAGTCTATGAATAGTAATTAAAAGCAATGACAAGAAAAAAGCACAACTGTTTTGAGCATCTCTTGTAAAAATCAAACACATGGTAAAAGAGTGAAACATAATTTGACAAAACTTTTCACTATTTTTTCCCTTAAGACTGAAGACATAATTATCATTCATTAGATCGCTTTCCAGTAGAGTTGAAGCCAATTATTAACTGAAGTGTGAAGTAAACGGCATTAAAAAGTGAAACTATTTTTCACACTAAAACCCAATGCAATGAAGTATAGGCTTCTTATCCAACAGTTTTAAGCCACTAATGAAGAAGTGAAGAGCCATAAGTGCAATAACTATTGGCTCATAAAATAGTGGTGCACTTTGTATATGAAAAAGTGGTCTTCAATTTGGTAATTAATTTGTGCCCAAATTGTGTTAAGACGAGCGCACAATCACTATAACTAAAAAGTTGTGAATAACAACCATTATTATTGCTCTTATATAATATTTCAGTAAATGATTTTTCGCACCTGTTTTTTAAGTGTATATTTTGTAAATCATTTTCTCTCGAAATCAAATGAACTCATTTTCTACTCATTAGGACTGAGATTTCACTTTCTTTTAATGAAACGAAACATTTTCTCTGTTAATGAGAAATTACTTCTTATAAATCGAAAGAGCATTTCAATACAAATTAACAAAATCTAAAGCAAGACTTTGCGGTAAAAGATATTTTAGACATTGAAATAATAGTTGAAATTTTTCCCCAGAAGATAAAAAATAGTTAAGAAATCATTTATTTGGAGTTTAAGATAAATTGCAATCAAAACATAAATAGTTGTTTGAAAGCATGAGTTGATATCTAATAATAAAAGGACAGACATTAGCAGTTTGTGATGGCATTAGCGCCACAATTATTTTTGGTGTCATTGCCAGCGCTGTGCAGAATATGATCTCAAAATATCGTGCAAACCGATAGTTAGACACCAATTGAGTCGGTATTTACTGAGAGAAAAGAAAATAATTATATAAAATGCACTTAAATAGCGAACTACCGAATCAATTGAATGGGTGGTCCATCGACTCTACATTATTTATCATTGCATTTTACCATCAGATAACTTTAATTTGACTTTTCCATCGGCTTTTACATGCCTTCCAGTCGTATTGTCGGCCCTCTTATTCATTACTATAGTATTTGGTGTTGAGATTATTTGAGCCCAAAATTCTGTGCATATCTATACCGTATATATTCTCGTATTTGAATTAATTAATTGTCAATAAACTAATTGCTTAATGTCTCGACAAAAACCGATACGAAAACATTGAATGATTACATAAATGTTAAACAAATTCTGTCTATTAATAGTCATAAACACTGAATATAGCGTATAGTTGTATATACTATAGAGCCATAAAGCTATTGAATAATAGTTTTGCACACTTATCCTATGGATAACTGACTCGACAATAATTAAATGTGAAATATTCATTATAAGCTTAAAGTCAATTAAATTTAATTTATTCAATTTTGAAGATTTTAGTCAAAAAAGATTTCATGATTTGATAATTATATCTATTTTTGCTAAAAACCTATTACTCGTGTTTGAGAAACACTTCTTTTATTGTACAACAAATTTTAGCGAAACTACTAATGAGACAAATATTAGCGCAAAAACACATTAATTTTTTCATAGATTTCTTAAAAATGTATTAAAATGTAAAAGTAAAACAATATTTGTTTAATGCTTTTAATATACGATATTGTTGTGATCAATAATGAAATTATTACCGGTATCTGTTGTGTTCATTTAGACTTATATTTAATATCGAGTTTCATACAAATTTTATAAAGATTTATAGTATTTTTATACAATACTGTATTTAAATTATGAGCCTTGTCCAATTTATAGAGTAAACCATATATTGGATAGTTATTTATTCTATACTCACTTTTTGTTGGACATGTAAGAAGTCTTTTCATACATCCTTTACATACCGATAGCCTCTATGTTATAATGGAGTAAAAATGTCTAAAATACAAACTCAAATGAATGCATCAGTCTTTATAAGCATTGGCCTAAGCCTTCATCACGGCTTTTATAAACCATTTGTCTATAAATTAATGGAAAAAAGTTAGATTTGTTTTGATTTGAAAAAGATTTCAGTGTGTCTTGTATTTTGGGTCAAAACAAATACATGTGAATGTGTTTTCAAAGAGTCTTAATGTTTAATAGTATTAACTTTTGCTGAACTAAAGTGAAGTTAATTCAAAAATCATTGCAAACTATTTAGTTATTTAGAACACAAACTCAGTTTGAGCTCAACTTTGAATTGAATGAAACAAATTAATTAATTATTTCAATCCAAAGAACTTAATTATTTGATAATCGAGTCGCTCTCTCTCTCTCTCTCTCTCTCTCTCTCTTTCATTCATTCACACATTCTTCCATTTCAAGTAATTCAGACCCTAATTAAAAATACTTGTGATCTAATTAATAGTTAATTTTATTGCAATCAAATAATTTATATTCAATATATCAATGATTGACTGATTATTTCGTAATTCCTTTCAATTAATTGAAAATTATTTAATAAATATAAATGTTTTAAAAGTTAATTAAAAATTAATAATAATATTCACGCAAAATAAGAGAACTTTCAAAACTAAGAGCTGATAATTCTGAGAGAATTTAAACACTAAAACAAATTAATCAAATGATTTCTTTTAGTCGTTTGATAAGCGTTTTTGTCTCTCATATGCATTTAGTTTTCATCACATAATGTTTTGTCAGACAACAGACACAATCAGTTTTGTGTGCAGAGAGAGAGAGAGAGAGAGAGAGAGAGCGACTCGATTAAAATTACTTGAAATGGAAGAATGTGTGAATGAATGAAAGAGAGAGAGAGAGCAAAGAATACACACTATTTACAAGATTGCAAGCCATGGGTATGGTATAGGAGGTCATCGCGTAAACTGAGCAAAATGTTTAAGCACTCAAACACGAAGACTTGAAGTCAAATCATATGCTTTTTGTGTGTTTGCTTTGTTCTTAATTAATAGAGTTTAGAGTTTTATCAAAACTTTATTTAATTAGAAAGATATGAAAGCGTTTTAAAAATATTATTAAAAACATTTTATAACTTTTTTTGTGATAATTCTGAGCAAAAATAAACTTAATTTATTTTAAGACATTTTACGGTAAGATTTGTAAAGCAATGCTCACATATGAAAACATTTACAAAATAACATTATTTATGCTTTTGATGCTTAGGCCTGAATATGAAGATTAACAAAAAAGATGAGCCTTTGCTTATACAACAAGACTTCACCGAAAAAAAACCAATTCATTAAAACTCATTGATTATAAAGCGTTTGAATAATACTTCACATTATTTCAGTTCATTGTTCAACACATATAAAGAAATCTTGAAATTAAATGTTATTAATGTATAAATACTTGAGTTATTGTATTCATCAATTGAAGCAACAATTTCTTTGAAGCGCTAGTTCTTTGATTTTTTGCTTGTTTTAAGTCAACATTTTTTGATTGATTGTCTTCTCCTCTCTATATAACTTATATATTCTTTATTTTATTAGATCTTTGCTTTTTCTTGGCTTACAATAAGTTAGACTCAAATTCAGTGAATTTGCAATTTATATATAACTTAAAAGAAACTTAAAGTCATAACAATAGCCATCAAAATAAAACAGTCGTTAGTAGAAGAAAGTCAACAAATACTGTATAATAAGTTATTATTATTATATAAAATGATTGGTAGTAAGTATTGAGCGGTTTGTGAGCAAACAGTCAATTAAATGGGGAGATAATTATCCCATCAATTATATAATCCATGAATTGATAAATTTGGCTCAAATTTGACTGCAATTTGAGTTTTCATTTTCAAATGAATAGTTAGGTCTGAGTTGGTATGAGTTGTGGTCGCAAATCAGTTTCATCTGTTCATTAATAGGTGATTACCTATCCATTGGGCCAATGATGGACTGGTAGGCAATAATTCTTAGGCAATGATCACATTTCCCTTTTAATTCATATTCGGATTCAATCAAACTGACAGCTAATTAATTAGGGGTTCTCTCCAATCACTGCATGGGCTCCGCAGCCATCTGTCATGATTTGTCAAATGTTAGCAAAAAATTTGCTTCAAATGCCCACAAAACAAATGCTCAATAAGTTTCTTAAATTTCTTTCACAAAGAGAGGAGAAGTAGAAGAAGAAGAAAACATCGACCACTCTATGGCTAATCATTGCTCTCCAGGCCTTCACTCCAAACAATAATTCACTGTCTTTTGGACCCAAATTGCAATCATTGTCCCATCAATTACTACATTGTTTGTCGACCGAGACTTGCAGTCATTTTCTCTTTATTTAAGTTTTTTTTTGAAAAAATATTTGCGTTATTCGATACCGGTTTAGCTGATGATCATTTGCTAAACACTATCCATTAATATGCTTAACAGATATTATCCACAAAACAAATTCTTTGGGAAATTTCATTTTTCTTAAATATTTGCTTTTAAACGTGTAATATATTTATGACAACTCAGATTGAATGTTATATCTGATAACAAATGAAGGCTTTTTCCATAACTATTTATATGTATTTACTATTAAATATTCATGTCTGTCATTGAAGTAATAAATTTAGGCATATTGTGCTTAATTCACACCCATTTATAACAAAACTATTTATAATTGAATTATAATTCGATAAAAGATAACATTTTTCATTGCAAAATATAAATCAAATATTTATGAAATAATATAATTAATATAAATTCTTAATACGATTCATACAGTAGTTTAAAGTAAAATTTAATATTTTTAAAATTAATTAATAAATAATTTAAATTTGAGTATAAATATTAATAATAATTAAAGTTATAAGATAATAGGAAACTGATTGTATAAATACAAATAAATTGTTAATTCGTTAAACCATAAGATTAAACCAATTAATTAAACGTTTATTTAATAAAAAAGAGATAGAAATAATTAAAATGTTAATTAAAATTAATGAAACAATGGAGAAAATAAATTAGATTTTCTTTTAATTCTTGAACAATTAAGTCGTGAAATAATTTTATAACAAATACTTTATGTAAAATATTTCTTTTAAAAAGTTGTAAAAACAAAGATTTTAATCAAATTCTGGAATTTCAAGTTTGAAGTAAATTAAACTTCACAACCGATTCACAAATACATTTAGCATTTCATAAATGAGTTTCAAAACTAAACTAATTATAAAAGAAGTAATAATGGTTTAGATTGTGTGAAAATTAGTGATTATTGTATTTATTTGTGAAATTGATTTAAAGTGACAGTCACTCGGAATGAGTTGTTGTAAAAAACAATTATGATTTGTTTGTGGATATCGTTATGTCTGAGGTTTATATAATATAATAGTAAAAGTAATGACTTATTGAATGAAATACAGAATTGAAAGGAACGGCAAATACATTGTTCTCACAATAAGTTTGTATTAATCGTTGAAATCAATTGAAGAACTTTATTAGAGTTGACAACGAATTCAATTTTGAAAATCTAATGTTTGGTCTATTCTTCTAATTATGATTATTATTGTATTCTTTGGTCATAACGACGACAAAGTCAAGAGAGCGTGAAATGCAATACTTTATAGAGTGAGTTAACTTAACAGCAATTACCAGATATGGTATACAATCGTATAGACTATGGCATAGTGTGAGTAAATGGCTTACAATTCATTAGAAGACAATTATCTTCTTCTTAAACACGTGAAAATCAATTTTCGAGTCAACAAAACTAATCGCTTAACTAAACCATTGCAACCATTGGTCTGCAATCAAAGGCAATAACGATAAACGTCTGATAAGACGATTCATTCATTTAGTTTTTTCTTATTATAATTCCCTCGATTACCTCAAAAGGTAATTACTTTGCGTGTAATCATTAAGTAAAAGTGCGATAGAGACTGATTTGCACGAATTCTCCGCCTTTTTTACACCAATAATATATATGAAAAGGACGGCCCGTTTCACACATGTGTGTAAATTGTGAGATAAAGAAAAAGTCCAAATCACGACTCAAATGAATATTTCCTTTTAAAATGTTTTTTTCAGTAGTCTTTCTCCTCTTTTCACATATTTAGAGGCGATCGCAATATTACATCCATAACACAAACAACACATCTCTCCCAACACTCCGACGACCACAACATAGGAGTCGGAGTTTAGATGAAATTGTGTTACGCCCTGACTCTCGCTCTATCCATAACTATACTGTATGTGAAGTATATCTGCAAAAAGACCTGAGTTTTGGGCAATAATTCTTGAATTATTACCAAAATTGTTGAACACTTGAGCACTGGTTTCACATTATCTCCACTAATAAGTTCTCTTTCAAGTATTTAGTCAACCGACTGGCCATCGGATCGGCAATGCCTTCATTCAATGCATTACAGGCCTTAGAGGGCTTCATAGAGAGCTCATTGACTAATTTAATAAATAAATTGTTTCTGTTTTGCAACAAACCGAGAAAACATAGGGAGGAAAGGTATGGAAAGGCATGTAAAGCCACGTAAAGGCATGCAAAGGCAGTGCAAAGGCAGGTGCACTTCGCACTCGTAGAAATAAATTATATCCGAAGAAATATTATTCTCCGTTAAAATAAGTTTTAATTTGAATTTTCATGATTTCTAGTTTTTATCGTTTCAAATATATAATGAATTATTGTTTTTCTCATAAAACAAACGATGAATTATAGTGTAATGAGAATTGTTTTAAAAATTAATTTCGCAATATTTTCTTATATAACGTATTGAATAACGAAATGCCATTTTTGTCACATTTATTCTTGTGATAAACAATTTTCAATATTGAATAATCAATCAAAAGGCAATCTATAACTAACACGATGTCGGAGTTCCTTCATGTGCTTCCCTTCGAACCGGCATTTCATTGTATTTCATATGTTTCTGAGAGAACACAACAAAACACAGAATGCATTACTTCTATCTAATGGCAAAACTATCGGAACATACATTTGCGTTGAGGCCTACACTTCGCTACTTCCTTACCACTCAAACCACTTGACTATACATATAAATTAAATGAAAAGTCGTTTACTATATTCATAACACTTTCTCTAGTCATTCACTGATTTATGCAAAACATTGTCAAATCAATACATGTTTCAATCAAATAAATTCAGTTCATTTATGATCAGCGATATCTTGAAATGTGATAAACAAGATGTAGGCTTTCATCACATTCATCCCCACATGTCTATGGATTACAATCTCTACAATTCTTATGTCAATCACACCAATGACTTCAAAGTTTCTAATAAATCGCACAACTATTGCACGTGGAATCATTCAATCGATAATAATCAGGGTAAACTCATTTTACTATTAGAGAGAAAGAAAGAGAGAGAGAGAGAGAGAGAGAGAGAGAGAGAGAGAGAGA
>CAJPIZ010000677.1:0-21872 GCA_905368565.1 Medioppia subpectinata
AACAAAAGTGACAAATAATTTGTGAACAAAACGTGAATTTGAATGAAATGTTTGCGAGAAGTGATGAAACGTTTGGCTGAAGAAAAAACATGTGTTTAATTGAAT
Organism: Medioppia subpectinata; assembly: GCA_905368565.1. NCBI lineage: Eukaryota > Metazoa > Arthropoda > Arachnida > Sarcoptiformes > Oppiidae > Medioppia > Medioppia subpectinata. The sequence goes on from CAJPIZ010000677.1 coordinate 106, forward strand.
CAATCATTGAATGAATGCATCGTTTGAGCGATTGATCTCAAGTGCGGGTAATATCGGAGACACAACACACACATCAAGACATCTCCACATCTGATCCGTTGATTAGGACACAGACAACACATACAGAGACGACAAACATGTCTTACTGTCAACAGATAGGAAAGGATCGGATAATCTTTGCCACTCCAGAGGATCACTCGACGCCGTCGACTGTGGTGTTGGCCGAAGAGACTGTGGACGAGTCGATGCGGGGCCTCATTCTGACCAATGGTGACATCAACTGGAACTGCCCGTGTCTGGGAGGCATGTCTTCGGGCCCGTGTGGCTATCAGTTCCGCGAGGCGTTCAGTTGTTTTCATTACTCCCAGTCGGAGACCAAAGGCCAGGAATGTATGGAGAAGTTCGCCGCTATGCAGGACTGTATGACACAATACCCTAACCTCTACCCCAACGACAAGTCCGCCGCCGACGACGCCTTTCCAGAACCCGAAGACCACTCGGAGGCCAACGCCGGAGCCGTCGATACCGTTAATGATAAGGCAGTCGATAAACCGGCCGATAGTAGTGATGGTCACTCGTCGACGAAGACTCCGACCGACTCCTCAAAGACATGATTTGATTGTTTTTTGTATTTCATAATTAGGTTTAATTTTCTTCACACATAATATATAAAATCAAGTTTTTTGTCTGTAATTTAGTGGACGAGTGATTGTAATCATAGGTTTAGTTATAATTATAATTAGTTATCATTTGAATAATTATCCTTTGATTATGTCTTATATTTAGTTTTTTAAATAACACTTCTTTCGCATCAAATGCTATGTCTTTTTGATACAGTTTTTTGAATGTTTGATCGATTCAATTGTTTTCTTAAATTCATGTTTTAAAAGATATTGCAATTATTATGTGATTCTTAATAAACATCGATTCAATTACTGAAACTATTGTTTAATTAGTTGTTTATACCATGTATTTAATTATAATTACTTTGTTGTCATAGTCTGACAGTGAATGGCGTAAAGAACTGAATTTAATGAATGGATGAGTTGTCGACAATGACTGATCCGACGGGTTAACTGACAAATGAATGCCGGCTTTCATAGTGTTAACAGTTAACGCGTTTTCATATCAATAGATGTTCACTAACTGTAAAGACAACACAAAACGCGTGAAATGCAAACCAAAAGTCATTAAACAATTGAATTAATGATTAGTTTCACAAATTGAGTGCACTTTTCATTACACGTCTCGTGACTTAAACTGTAATTAATTTTAAACATTTGATAGTTTTGTAGAATTTGTTGGCATTTCTTAACAGAAAAACTATTTTCTTAACAAACGGTTGATTGCAAACAATCTCTTCATTGGATCCCAACTTATTAGACACCGAAGACTTGCATCAGGTTTTGAGTGACAAATAATTGACTGTTTATTAGGTTTGAATTGTTGTTTAAATTGTCTTTTGTTTTGACCACAGATCTACTCGAAGACCAGACCAACGATGGCATCGGTTGCGGAGACAAACGGCACCGAAGAAGTTGTCGTCAAAAAACAGGTATTGTTTGACAAACAATTGAGTATTCATTGAGTTTTAATTGTCTTTTTTGTCTCATATTTTTAGCGCAAGACATACCCGAAGGACTCTTTTGATCGCTTCGGTGATGACTTGTGTGGACTCATACTGCCGTACCTATCGCTCGACGAGCGTCTGGACTACGAATGTGTGTCCAAACAGTTCCGGAGGACTGTCTTCAAGAGTGTGGTCGCTATCAGTATTCACGACACGGAGTCAACGGAATCGCGGATCAAAGTCTCTAACATTGGATTGTTGGCCACAATTCACGGCAAGTGTCCCCACATTCACACCATTGACTTAAGAGGAATTCAGAGCGAATGTGTGGCACAAACTGCCGAAGTGTTGGACTTGTTTGGCCCCAATTTGCGACACATTTACTGCAATTATGATCGAAATGTTTACGAAAAGCTACCAGAGATCGGATCACTGGTCACGAGAATCGATGATATCTCTGAAGAGGATAATCAAAGGCTAAGACGTTGTCGCCGATTGTCTCGATTACGAGTCCAGTGGTTGTCCGATATCTTCTCCGACACCTTAGACCACCTGTTGGTCAAGAATTTAGTGACATTTGAAGTGCCGTTCAATTCAGATGAAGATAATCAGCATTTGTCGGCATTCGTGACCCAAAATCAGTCGCTAAGAAGTTATAAGGAAATGAATACCGAAATGCAGTTCGTATATAACGGAAGTCACGACACTATCGTCGAAATGGCCGCACATTTGTCACGATTACCACAATTACGGGAATTGTCGCTCAATTTGTTGTTATTCGAGGGCCAGAACACACTGAACGAGTGTTTGCGACCGATTGGCCAGAAGTGCCCACAACTGCAATGTTTGACACTTAAGGTGCGCTCAATTCAAGTGCCACTCAATGGCCACACATTAGACTCGTTGAAGAGTTTTCGGCGATTAAAACGATTTGATTTAAGTATCGTTTATAACTTCGAGTGGACAATGGATGACACGTTTTTGGATCCGTTGAAGAAGTGCCGCCGATTAACGCATTTGTCTCTCCGTTCGCTTTATTCAAGCGATCCATTGCTCAACATTTTTGGTGACCATTGGCCACGTCTTCACTACCTATTCATTCAAACTCTGACTCTCCCTCGCAATGGTTTGGATGGCATCGCAAGACTACCGGCGCTGCAAACACTGGTGTTTGAATGTTTTTATTTCATTGGTGAACGCGTTTTACTCACTCCCGAAGGCAAACGCTTATTGAACAATGTCTGCGAAGACACGATCTCCAGAAGTGCTAAACTCAAGACCATTGAAATCCGTTTATTATCTTTTTGCTCACTATTTTATTTCCGCGACAGTTCTCTAAATGTATGAATCGATTGAAAGTCCACTTTATTTTTGCGTTCAATTTATTGCCAAAATTTTTAAACTGCATTTTATGTCTTAATTTTGTTGTTTTTAAAATTCTATATGTAATTTGAGTTTCAATTTTATATCTCTATTAAATGCTTATTCAATACACAAATGATTAACTTTTTATAATTGCTTTTTTGATATAAATAAAAACGATTCACAAAATGATCACTAATTGATATAAATTGTATAATTAAAGCGCAAACCAATCGTATTGTAATCATAAGAATATTTCGCATATTTATCGTTGATTTATTAATAAGATTTTAAATATTATGTAAATTCTATCTAAATTGAGAGCAATTTTGGTTAATATTTGCGAAATTGACAAAACATTTGAATTATAAGAAATGCAAACCAAAGTATCGATCGATGAGAGCGAACGCAGACTCTATTCGGTTGTTATTATAAGACTATCTGTCAGTCTATATAAACATCTTTTATGGCGACCAAAGGAGTGATCAATTGATTGGTAAAAATGCCGAAACGCAGGAGTGAGGACTCTTGCGATGAGGACATCGATGACATGTCCATTCCTCTACCCATCCAGACATTCCTGTGGCGCCAAACCAGGTATTGATGAGACAGACACTGCTATCAAACGGATTGGGTGTCAATCTTAACGCAATATTATCTTTCAGTCCATTCATTCGGCCGAAGATCAGTCGACTACAGGACGCGGCGGCGATGGAGCAAAGAGAGGCGTGTAAGTCGTTTGAGAAGGTATTGGTCCAGAATATACAGTTCGGACTCTCGCCGAGTCTTACCGAAGCCATCAAAAGCATTGTAAATGAATTTTTAAATTCAAAAATCATATCAAAGAAGTGTTGAAACATTTATTAATCTCATTGTCAGAGCCGCTGGCGTCTGATTTTGGCCGCATTGCCGCACGTAATGCACTGTTGCGCTGCCCTTCTGTACGGCCGACGCAACGCCACAATGGATAAGCTGTCGGCCGCGGAGACCAAACTTCTCTATACTCTTCACTGGATTCTGTTGGACGCGTCCGAAGAGTGTGCGGACGCCGAGTGCGAAGAGGGTGTCATTCGACGGCCCGAACACTACTTACTTCCCGTAACAACACTTCAGGTTTGTATTGGGAAATGGATTTTGTGTCCCGAAAGGTGTGAATTAATCGTTACGAATATTGTCCACAGGTTTTCATCTACTTATTCGCGCCGTTAATGAAAAAACTTAAGGAATCGGACTTTTTGACCAGTTTTCGGCTCGAAAACGGTTACAAAATATGGACGCCCTTATTCATGCATGGTCATCCAGAGTAAGCATTATTTGTTTTTAAACTGACTAGATCATTTTAGAACAATACTAAATTTTGAGCTTAAATCAATTTTTAAATGATATATTTTAGATAATTTTATAGCATATTCACTATTTTGCCCTGGATGCATCTATAGATTTAATGTTAATATATTTGTTCAAACCAAATAATCATGGTCATTTATTAATATAACATATTACATGTTCGCTCTATTAGTTTTTGTGATAATATTCTGTGTAAAGTTATAAACCGTATGAAATGTTACATTTTGATAGCATAACGAGTTTCACAGCACAAGTGAAACCCAAACGAAACATATTGAGAGCCACAAGACATGAACGCAAGTCAGCGCTTCCTAAGTTTGGCGATGTCTTCCTCGGCGTCTCCGACGGTACCAAACGTGAGTCCACTCCCACGCCATCGATGGCCAGTTCTAATGGTCAGCCACTGCCGCCCACACCCACCCCAACCCCAACCCCTACACCCACTCCCTATCCATTCCTGGGCTCTCCAACTGTGGCCACTTCTAGCGTTTCCATCGAGAGGATTGAGGGCAAAGAGTCGGTCACTCCAACCAAAAGCAGCGCTTCCGAGAAGAAGGCGTGGGAAGTGGAGCCCAAACTACTTGCTGACCCATTGATGGCCACTTTCTTAGATGTGGCGGTTCTTCGCTGTCTCTTCACTAATCAATGGCTCGAAGACGGCATCTATTGGGCCCTCAGTTTCATTTTGAACCGGTATTTCATATGATATGAGAATATTCTTGAAACTTAACACTTTGTTTTTAGCCTCAAAGCAATAAATAACGACATGTCTAACAAAGACCGCTCACGACTCAGGAGTTCATCGCTTCCGTTACCGAAGAGAGAGGTTTGCGTTCAGACGACGAGCGAAACGAAGAGTAAACCGGAAATTCCGAAACTCGTTTAGAAATCTTGGAATAAAACAAGAAATGAAAAGTACTTGTCTTGGAATCGACGAGAAAGTACTCGTTTTGCTTTGAGTCGTCGATTCCGAAAAAGTCGAGACTATCGGTCAGAATCTGCGAGAACTGTGGCCACTTCTAGCGTTTCCATTGAGAGGATTGAGGGCAAAGAGTCGGTCACTCCAACCAAAAGCAGCGCTTCCGAGAAGAAGGCGTGGGAAGTGGAGCCCAAACTACTGGCCGACCCATTGATGGCCACTTTTTTAGATGTGGCGGTTCTTCGCTGTCTCTTCACTAATCAATGGCTCGAAGACGGCATCTATTGGGCCCTCAGTTTCATTTTGAACCGGTACTTCATATGATATGAGAATATTCTTGAAAAATAACACTTTGTTTTTTAGCCTCAAAGCAATCAATAACGACATGTCTAACAAAGACCGCTCACGACTCAGGAGTTCATCGCTTCCGTTACCGAAGAGAGAGGTTTGCGTTCAGACGACGAGCGAAACGAAGAGTAAACCGGAAATTCCGAAACTCGTTTTGGACGACAACGCCCTCAACAGCTCCTCGAAAACGCCGTCAATGCATGAGTTGCGCCGATCGTCGTTCTCAGGACTTCCAGGTCTGGGAGGTCTGTCCTCATTGATAGGCGCGGCTACGCCTTCGGCCATCGGACGCGTCGGCAGTGAAAAGATAAAGTCACCCAAAAGACAGAAAAAGGGTTCCACTTGTGATTTGACAGAGAAATCAGATAAAGAGCATAATTTGGACAAATTTAAAGACATCGACGACTCGGTGTCCAACAAATTGAAAAAACAAAAGCAAAAAGACAAAAGCGACTCAATATTTCGGTCTAAAGAGTTGATTCCTCCGCCGCCGCGACCGAAATCGGCGATCGGGCGCTACGAAGACGGCCGCGCGGCTACTGTCAAGTCTGAGATGCATAGGGGAAAGTCGATGCCATCGTTGCATCTCATACTCGACCGCTTCGGCAACGCGTCCGACTCGTCCAAGAGTTCGAACCGATATTTGGCGCCCGAGAGTAAAAAGTCGCCAAAAAAGTCGGCCTCTCAGACCTATTCGGTTCCGTTCCCTATAATCACGATCACAGAGCACTCACCCGTTACTTCCATTCAGTTCTTTATGAACGCAGAGAACACCGAATCGCCGAAAGAGGAGTCCGTTTACAACTACTCCCAAATCGGTATCACAAGAAGTCAAACCGATTCTGACATTAGTTATTACACGGAGACCATAACAGAGGCGCCCGCGTCCACCAACTATGTCACCAAAAACGGTCAGTTGAGTCTTGTGGTCATTTTGAAAGCTGTCCACTCCATCGCGAACTTTCTGAGCCAGACAAGAGATGGGCAAACGGTTAGGTAAGTGCTTTATGACTGAGCTGAGTATTTATACCCGCGAAACGGGTGTAAATAGGGTGGGTAGCTACAGCTCCGCGGGCAGTCAGGTCTTACCGCTTCGACACCCGGCGGAGCCATCGATGAGCCGCCGATTATCAGAATCAGTAAATCGGATAACGAAGAGCTATCGGTTCACCACCTCTTTATGGACACTTTAATACGTCTGATCAAACAGTTAGGCTGTCCTCACGGCTGCGGTGAAGGGCATCGCGAGGACGAAGCCGTACACCACTCCGCGCGGTAAAGCCAGTGAAACAGGATGAATATGGTGAGCAGCCTTAGTGTAAAGTCAGCAAAAGAGCTTCTTTACCATTGGGCTTCCTCACAAGTCCTCTATTAGCTATAGAAGGTGCCTAATCTCGGCTTTTGTATCGAAACGCATAACAATTGGACGCGAAAGCAGTCCAATAATCCGATATCAATCGGAAGCCAACAGTCATTTGAGACGAGCGCTCGGAGCGGCTATTCAAACAACTTCGGCGCCGGTTTTGGGAAAACCGGTTCTAAAGGTTTGTTTTTTATTTCTTTAACTTTTGATAACTTTTTTTTATTCATTTTTTCTATTACTAAAGGCATTGAAGGCGTTATAATAAACTGCATATTGAAATCATTGATTACACGATTGACACGAATGACCAAAGAATTGAAACTTCAAGAAAATATGTCCCTTTACTGTGAAATAAGACAATTCGTCTCTTATGTCAGGTATGAAATCAAAACTAAAAGTTTCGCAACTGATCCCAAATATGTGGTCTTAGGGACACACACGGCGGCGCTTTCCGAAAAGTGGCGTTAAGTGGACTCATAGATAGCGCACAATTGCTACAGAAATTCCTGTGAGTCTCAGGCAGCCGAGACGCGGCTTGGCTTCTCCGGTCTTCACCAGTCATAAGCGGCTGAGTCTGGCTTCTCTGGCTATTTCGCTCAGTATTCTTATTCAAGAAGTTTTTCTTCTCAACGTCGGGACTGAAGGCCGCGGCCAGCAGTCAGAGTATACACGACGAGCGCGAAACTCAACTGCTCAACGATTGGCCGCTTCCGGGCACTGGTCTGAGCCAAAGCCACAGCAGTACAGGTGCTCTACGCGTGAGGGCTGCCTCTCCTCGACTGTCCATTACGGACGACGACGCGGTTGTTATGATCCAAAAGCAGGTGAAGGGCGGAAAGGGATTCAATTTCACCAATTGGTTCAAACCGGGCGGTAAGCCAGAGTCATTGCATCCGGAATCGGCTGTTCTGCTGGACAACGGCGGCGGTAATATTGGTTTTGTCACGTCATCCGAACCGTCGACCGAAAAGATGGTCAGAAGAGGCAGTTTCAGCCGAACGCCAGTGAAAGGGGCGCCCATTGCGGGCGGAAGTGGTGGTCAAAAGCCGACGCACTCGACGTTCGGGAAGGCGAGGAAGAGAATGGAGGATCAGTTCAGGTTTGTGTTCGGGAAGAGTAAGTCAAAACACGGCTCATTCGAGGAGACGCCGGATCTCTCGCGACGGAACTCTTTTGACTTCGACCGGACGGCCGGCGACGGAGATATGGTTTTGATACGCGAGTCACGACTCGTATCGCTTCCAGTGATTCGCGACGGAATGATTCGCTTCCAGTTTCTGTTGGAGTCGTGCACTCCGGGAACGCTTCCGGACGCGCCTCTAATCGCGGCGATGCTCGACATCCGGGCGCCGATCGTCGCCAGAGCCACCTTTTACCTCGAGTGCGCGCATTTCGTCCATCGCTGTAATCGCGGTCTTTGGCCGCAATGGATGCGCCATAACTTCAATATCTTCCGGCCGTCGGGTCCGATGAGAGCCGGTTCCCAGTCGGCCATCAAAGGCCGCGCCTCTAACGTTGTCCAGCGGTCGGCCGGCCGTGCGTTCTATCAGTGGGCGGAGATGTTGGGCGCGAGAATGCAAGAGATCCTCCAGAATGAGATCAATACCGAGAAATCGTTGCCAAATATGACGGACGACAGTAAACGACGACAACTCAAGTACGACGACGAGGACGAAGACTTTCTGGACGAGGCTTTCGTTAACCAAACGGGCAATGAGTGTCCGTTTGCCCTAAAACTGGTCGCGTGTCAGTTGTTGTACGAAATCACGGCTTTTCTCCGCGAAACCCATCAATACCTGCCCTCCAGAAGCTCTCGGTCTTCCATACGAGAGCGCGGATCCACTTTTGAGCCGAAGACTGTCACCGCTAACCGTCGCTGGTCTATGGCTTTGAGTGAGACATTGTTTCTATTGCTTTTGTTTGCAAGTGTTTTAATCAAACACCTCTTCCGTAGCCAACATCGGGCCTATGGATGGGTTCAGTCACGCGCCGAGTTTGGGCGACAGACGAATCAGTTTTGTCCTCCAGGAGGCGGACGGCGAGGAAGAGTCGACGAGCAGTGTTTCGGGAGCCGACGAACTGTACGCCGGCGGCGATAAGAGACGCCAGTCTCAGATCGGACTCGCGGGTCGACCGCATTTGTTGCGCCGGTCGACGGGCGGCAGCGGTCACGGGAGCTTCAAAAGGAGGTCCATTAAGTTGAAGAAAGGCGCCGATCGGAAGAGTGCGGGCAAACATCGGTCGTCAACTCTTGTCGAGGACGAGGACGACACCCAAAAGCACTAGGCAGCGGTCACGGGAGCTTCAAAAGGAGGTCCATTAAGTTGAAGAAAGGCGCCGATCGGAAGAGTGCGGGCAAACATCGGTCGTCAACTCTTGTCGAGGACGAGGACGACGACACCCAAAAGCACTCAATTCTTCGCCGATCGGATTCATTGCGTTCGCGACGCAAAGTGAGCGGAATATCCGAGCGATCGGACACTTCGGAGAGGGTCTCAGGTATGGGGTGTTTGCTATGTTTTGTTCATTTTGTTGATTATTGTCTTATATTTTAGGCGACGAATCGCCGGGCGTTCTGTCCGACGAGGGAAACGACACTCCGAGCGACGCTCTCGAAGCGGACGACTCGGAACTGATTACAAATATCCCGTGGCTTAAGATCATGTCCACAATAAACTCCGCCGTTTCGTACAATTGTTCGCATCAACAGTACTGTCAGCACAACTGTTACCGACGAGTGATGCGAAGCTCATCCAGACTTATGAAAGCCGTTCACAAAGTTTACGCCGAAGACTCGTCGACGAGACCACAACTCGTGTCTTTGCGTATCTTTGAGGACAAGGAAGACGCGGCCAAAAAGGAGAAGAAGTTGAAAAAGATCGTAACCGCCGGTCCGTCGTCTCCCATACGGCGCAAGATCTCCGTCGGACACAATATGGACCGTTGCGTCGACGGCCACACCGAACGCGGCCACCACTCCATCCACAGTTCGACCACTTATTTGGCGCATAACGTGGACGTCGAGGCCGGACCTCAGGAGTCGGAGGACCCGCGCAAGACATTCGTCGAAGTGGCCAACAATAAGGCGCTCATTAAGCGCGAGGAAAATCCGACCCTAAAGTATGTTCACTCACACGTCAAGAGTCCGTTCAGCGCATCCATATCTATGCTGTTGAAGGGGGCGCTCGTATTGCCGATCCCTGAGTTCGACGATCTTCTCGGTATGTCTTGGAATCTGATCCTCGAAGACGACCAGGAGTTGAGTTCGGCGGCCGCTGTGGCCCTCATTGTCTGCGCCCTTAAATGTCCACAACTGGTGTCCGACTTATTTGAGCGCGAGTTGAATCACGAGAGCCCTAATCGGCGAACTCTGGCCATCAATAAGTTCTATAAGGTTTGGAGCAATCGTTTCCAGTGTTGGCCGCGACTGGAAGAAGGGGCGCATCTGTACCTCAAAGTGCCGCCGCCGGCCATTGAGTTCACTCTTCCGTCGCCGCGCATAGCGTTGGAGTCGATCCCAGTCGTGGATCCGGCGTATATGCCGGTCACCAAATCCAAAGTGGAAGAAGCGGTGACCATAAGCCAAGAGCCGACGATTCAACGGTCGTTTGTGGCGGCGACCAAAACCAGACGCAAACAACAGATAGAGTTAGTGACGAAAGCACTGCAAGAAGAAGAGGACAAACTGCGAGACGAGCGTGAGAACTATCGCATCTCAATGGTTCCCATCCAATTACAGGCAGCCTATGAACCGGCGCTCTTCCACACCGTCGATGAACACGAAGAGGAAGACGACGAGATGTCCGAACGAATACCCATTCATAACATTCAGGTTTTGATATAAATTTTGTTTTTTTTCATTTGCTTCTCGTGTTTAATAATTGTCCTCTCTTTGGCACAGTTGGCACAAACGGTGTTTCCATCGACTCTGTGTTCAGCGGCCGTCACAATCATCAACCTCTTAGACGACCCTCAGGTCAACTCCGAGGGCAGCGCCGTATATGAGGTGGCGTTCAAAGTTGTCTGGCATTGTCTGGTGGAAGACTCGGCGCTCTTCTTGCGTCACTTTCTCGAGCGTCTCACTCGAGACAAACATTGGGACACGTTTCAGATCCTGCGCCGACTGATCCGTTTCGTGCCCCGCCTTCCGGCTCAGGCGGCGTTCACGCTATACAACTATCTGATCGGTTTCGTGATGTATCACGTGAGGACACCCGTGGAGAACTCGCAAGAAGTGATCGCCACAGTGTTGTCCGTACTATGGCTTGTGGTGCCCAACGTTCACGGCCTCTTCCTCAAGGATCTCAAACAGGTTCTGCGCAAAGAGCAGTGCGACGCCTCTCTCCTCATCACAGCTAACGTGCCGTCGGCTAAGAAGATCATAGTTCACGGACCCGACGCCTCTGTCATCCCATCCCAGTTCCCCATCCATGAAGACACACAGTTCTCGCAGATTCTGACCGATAGTCTCGACTTTTTCGGAATCGACGACTCAAAGCAAAACGAGTACTTTCTCGTCGATTCCAAGACAAGTACTTTTCATTTCTTGTTTTATTCCAAGATTTCACTTGCTTTTAATTGATTTTTTTAATCCAATCGCAGACCAAATGCATAACTTGAATGCATTCGTTCGGGACTTTTATTTCTTCAAACGCTCACAATATCCGCAAATCTCTTTGGTTCACATGAATCCCAACGAAGCCTTCGATCGACTCCAGAGACAGGCATTTACTCTTCAATTCGTGGAATTGGGAAAAGTATTTGTCTCTTCATTTCCCCTATTAATCACTAATTATCTCTCACTTCCATTCTTTCAGACATTGATGTGTTTATCGTTAATTAAGTCTTCATTCCTCGGCATTCAAAGAGTACTCTTTCTTCACGAAGAGCTCATGAAATTGCCGTCATTTCCACGCAAAGCATTGGAGGCAAACTTCAGTCTGTATTCGGGAGAGACGGGTCAAGAGGTGTTGGGAATGGACACACTTCACAAGATTGTTTGGGTCAAACTCGTGGCCCGAATGTTTGAGGCCACCAATGGGTTCTTCGCCCAATCGGCGGACATTCACCTCTTCCTAAACGTAGTGAACGGTTCGCTAATACTTCACTGCGAGAACTCATCGATGTTGAGGCTATGTATGGCCACGTATATCAACGCCGCCCATCAGTTCCGCAATATCTTCGCCGCCAACGGCTATCTGTTGATCATTCCCACCATTTGTCGCATTTATTCCAACCATCAGACGAATGGTCTTCTCTGTCGCACAATTGAATTCGTTTGCAAACAGTTTTACATTCTTCACAGAAAGCCATTCGTCCTCCAGATGTTCGGAGCGGTGGCGCCGATACTCGACCTCGACTTTGTGTCCAATTATGGCGACGCCTCTAAAGTACAACCGCGAGCTTTCTTTCAATTGCTTCAGTCTTTGGGTCAATATATTGTCGATCCGTTGGATATTCTGGAACTCGTCGACGCAGAGAAACCATTAAAGGTTTGTCACTGTTTTGGGTCCCAATTCTTTGTACTAATTATCTTATATTAAAGGCGCTGGACTTTTGCTACCAAATGGACGCCGAGACACTTTCCGTGTTGGACGCCATCTCTCTGTGTGTGACAGTTGTCTCGTACGCGGCGGACACCGAACGCGGCCATCAAATGCTAACCATATTGGAGGCGATTCTTCCGCTACATCTGAAACACATGCAAACGCTGACCACGAAGAAGGAGACACCGGGCGGTCCGCGCACTGAACTTCAAGTGATTCATAACGTGTCGGTTTGTATGAAAACTTTGATTTACAACTCGGAAGCGCTGACCCGTAACTTCACTGGTCCTCAACGGGCCATCGATTTGCGCGGTTCGAGCATTAAGAATGCCTCCAAAGGGGCCTACAGTCCGCCCGTAGAGATCGATGACGACAGCCATTCAAAGTGAGAACCAATTGAATGCAATAACACTTTCAATTAATATTACCATCTTTTTATAGCAGATATGTGTCCGATAACTACTACTCTCGCGCCCGAAAAGAGTACTCTTCGGACAATAGTGACGGCGAGAGTGTGCGGACAGACTTTCGACGTCCGCGCGATGTATTGCTCAAAGTTGTGGCCGAATTCTTGAGCCGAAGTACCGCCCGATTGGCGGATCTGAGCAAAAAGTTGCCGGATTTGCACCAAAAGGGCTCCACATATGAACTATTGGACGTGAAGAGTCACCTCCGATTGGCTGAGATCGCGCACAGCCTGTTGAAGATGGCTCCCTATGACCCACAGACGATGGCGTGTCGCGGTCTCGTCCGCTATATGAACGAGATATTGCCGAACAGTGAGTGGCGTCAGGAACAGATGCGTCCGGCGCTCATAATGGTCTTGAGACGACTCGACAAGACGTTCACCAAAATTGCCAAAAAGTCGGCGATAAAGCGGTCAACCGATTGGGAAGCGGCCAAACGGCTGCTCAAAGGCGTGTACTTGACGTTCGCCAAACACCCCTATATCGTACATCTGCCACATCTCAAGTCACTCATCTCCGTCTGTCAGAACATCGTTTTGGGCGATCAAACCCACGGCCCGGTGGACAGCACGGCGTCAGTGCCCACGTGGGCCATAGCTCTCTCGCAGTCATCGCCGCCCGGCTTCACGTCAGTAGCCGTTCGGCTGATAGCGATGCAAATGCTTCAGTTGGGCGAAAGTCAGACTCTGGAGACCGTGTGTTTGGGAGCCTTCTCTTCGCCCGAGAAAAGCGAAATCTATTTAATGAATTTGATTTATCCCATGTGTGTCCGCATCAGTTCCGGTCTCAAAGAAGTGCCAAAACTAAGGCAATGCGACATTAATTTCACACTTACCGTAATTCTCAATACTTTGAAACCGATTCCCACCAAACCTATCAAAGGTTCCGATTCCTCTTCGGGCCAAATGGCACAGAATTCTGTCCACGCGGTCGGCTTTCTCGGTCAGCAACTCTAGTATTTATGTTTTTGTTCATATTCTTACTCTTTTGATTGTGTGGTATAGGCCTCAAGATAATGATGGTTTGCTTTGAGAGGCAACTGAACACCGAATGGTACAGAATATCGCGAACTATACGTGAGTTGGCCAACAAGACTCAGGGAGGGATTCAATTGTGGAATTTCCTTGAATTTGTGGTCACTTATCGAACGCCACTCTTTCTCCTCCTTTTCCCTGTCATTAAATGCAAATATCTGGTAAAGATCTGCGACAATGACATCGAGTATGGATACCAACAACAGATTCGGGAAAAGATGACGGGATTAGGACTTCCATTCGCGCGATCAAAGGGTCGGTTGAAAACAACGTGTGTTTTGACTTAAATACTAATATATTTGTCATATTTTAGGCCAACTTTTAGTCGCTTTAATGTCGGAAATGAGAATTCTTAGGGAAGAACTGATATCGCGAAAGAACGCGCCGCCGGTCGACGACCGCAAGTCCATCGTTGCCGACGCGTCGAGCGGTGAGCGACCCGAAGGACATCGACTGAGCTTTGCGTTCACACAAATGGCTGCTTCGGCTTCAAAATTGTCAAACATTTCTTCTTCCAATTCAAACACTCCTCAGACGACACGAGACGCGCCCCAAACGCCCTCCACTTCGTCCAAACCCTCTCTGTTTAGAGGATTAAGTTTCAGACTCTCAGAGCAGCGAATGTTTCCGCCGCGGAATCTGAGCGTTAAGTTATCGCGTGATAGCAAACGAGTAATGGAAGGCTTCCTCAGACGGACCTCATATCCGGACCCGAAGGAGGCGTCGCCCACAGGGAGTCGAGAGGAGCACAGAAGCACTCTTTCGGAGCCCAAACTGTTCCGAAAGTCCACTCTTCACGTGAAGAAAGGCTCCAAAAAAGATCGACCGAAAGACGGTTCCCAATCGATGAGCGGAGAAACACTTACAGAAGGCGTGACCACTGAAGACGATCAGGAGATTCGGTCGGCGATCGCTCGCAAATTGTCGGGCGAGGGTTCGGGCGCTTCGCGTTCGGACAGTCCGGACGAAGAGAGAGCTTTGAAACACCGGTTGCAGAGACAGAAAGCTCAGAGTCGGAAGACATTCCGCTTCCGTAAGTCTCGTCGCGGCGCCGGATTCCTGCAGACGGAAGAGATTGCGATGAAAGACACGACTGATGGCAGAGATGTGGCGCTCGCGGAGGAAGAGAGCTCTTCCATCGTTGAGCAAAGTCGAGACGAGAGTTCTTCTACTGGACTCTTGTCTCCAAAGAAAAGTCACTCTTCAGATGAATCGGTCGATGAAAACGTCGCTCTTTTGACGGAAAACGACTCTTCGTTTCCATTCGTAGACGAAGAGGAAGACGGGGCTCTTCTTCGGCCATAAAAAACTAGATATAGTGTTATGTTTTGTTTTAGTCTATGAAGTGGTGCCGAAGAATCTCTTCTGGTGTTGGTTCTTAAACCAAATACCAATTGGATTACTCTTTCATTAAAAGTTATTCATTTGTGTACTTAAATGATTTGTTACTTGTATTCATTGGTTGATTGCTTTGTTTTTCTTATTTTTAAAGTTTATAAAATTGTTTATCAAATGAAATGTTTTGCAAAACAATAAAATGAAGTGTTTGTGAACTTTAATGACTGCTATTTTCTACTAATTATTTCCTAACATTAAAGTGAACTCACATTTGATTGAATGAATGAAACAATTTATTAATGTATGAGAGTTTGGATACAAAAATACTATTCATGTTTTAGTCAATATTTGATATTTTATTAAACAATTTTGATCTCTCTTTTGAAACTTCTTTTTTCAATCGATGGTTTCGAGCGATTGTCTCGTTTCACTTATTTGATCACTTCTTCGGCCATCTCTTTCGCCCGTTTGTGAGCGCCTTCGATGGCAGCGGAAACACCCGAACCGACGTCCGCTTTGTCCAAGACATGGATGCCATAAGTGGCCGGACCTGCGGCTGAAGTGCAGCTTTCTTTGAGTTCCGAGGGATGTTTGCCGGACTCCAGAAGAGTAAGAGCAGCGCATTGAGCCGTTTTGGCCGCCAATTTGGTTGCCATTTGCCGATTGAGACCCATTTTGAAGGCGCCGTCAGCCAAAGCGTTGATGTAATAGTACACAAACGCCAATCCATGGCCGCCGAGAGCGCACGCGGCGTCCATCTGGTTCTCCGGGATGTACTCGAGCTTCGAAATGGTGGACAACACCTCTTTGACGATCGGCGCGCACTTCTTGCCGTCGGGCTCCACATCGATGGCACCCAATCCGAGGCCAAAAGCACTGGCGGTGTTGAGGCAAATGCGGTGCATTTCAATGAGATACTTGTCCGGGTGTTCCGGATTCAGAAGACATCCCTTGATTTGGCTGAGAGTCGCGCCGCTCACCAGTGATAACACATACAACGGGTGTTTCATGTTTGGGATGTAGTTCGTGGTGAGAGCCGAGGGTCGGGAACCGCCTCTTTTGAAGCACTGTTTGATGACAGAGCCGTGGAAGCAGAGGAAGACCACATCGCAGTCGTATTTGGCAAAGATGTCGTAACTTCTTTTGGTGATGTGAACGCCCTTTTGTTTAATGATTTCCAGATTTTTGGTGGTCTTCGCGGCCACATAGATCTTCTTCGGGTCTACTTTTCCGTATTGGATGAGTCCTCTGATGATAGCGTCGGCCATCTTTCCGGCGCCCAAAAAGCCGAACTTCGCGTCCGCGAGACTCGCCTTTCCCTTCTTCTTCCCTGAAGAGGACGAGGACTTTGATTCGGATTTGGACTTCTCTTTCTTGTCTTCGGAGCCCTTCTTCTCTTCGGAGCCCTTCTTCTCTTCGGAGGCCTTCTTGTCCTCAGAGGCGGCGCCGCCTTTGTCTGCAGAGGCGGAGGCGTCGGCGGGCGGTGGTGTCGCGTCGGCAGCCGGCGCTCCTTCAGCGGGTGGCGCTCCTTCTGCTGGTGGGGGTGTGTCTGCCATCGGATCCAAGAATAGCTTCTTTTAGCGAAAGTGAATGAATTGCTGTTTACTCAACGGTTTACAGACTTTGATTGACTTTTGAACATAAAATTCAATTATTGAACGCTTCGCGCAAAATAACAATAAGTCCATAACTTTTCACAAAAAAATATCGCGATTTCGTTAATTGTTGGCAACATTTTTATTTACAAGTAATTAAATCGTTATAATGTGTGTTAAAAGTACACAAAAGCTATACAATAGTAATGAAACCATAATTAAATGCTTTTCATTGAAACCAATTTCAAACACGGCTTTAAGTGGTTTATAGAGTCATTCATGTTATCACTCAATGATTACAACAAACATTAAGTATTTTGAAAATTTGATTATCAAATGTATGTCTCAATGGCTTTGATCGTCATTTCGTAGACTTTATCGCAAAGTTGTGGATCGGATGCGATTGCGTCCCATTTCTGTGGACAACAGTTCCGATACAGAGTGTCGCTAATGAGCGGCTGTGCGGTCGCGCAGTGGACGGGTGTCTCAGAGCCCTGTTTTGGTGTCCGCACAAACATCACAGCGAATGGCGACAAAAGTATTAATTGCCACCACTTGAGCCTCATATGGCGGCTTAGGTTAGTCCACACTATGCCTGGACTCGCCATCAAGACATCAATCATCTGATTTTGAGAGACAATATGGCTGTGAAGGCGTCGCGCGAACAGAAGGTTCGCTAATTTGCTGTTATTATAGGCTTTCCTCGACTCGTAGTTATCCACCGAAGCATACCTTAAGACATGTCATAAATGAATGATCAAAACAATGGCAAAACTGGGCGTCAAATCAATTCATACCCCTTTTGAAAGTCGTTATCATTGATGACTCCTTTGCGATAAAGAGTGGACGTAATCATAAGGACACGACTCTTATCGGCGTCCGATTGAGAGGATGTGTTCAGTTTGGGCGACAATAAAATGGTGAGCAAAGCGGCGCTCAAGTGATTGGTCTGGAACTGAGTCTCGAAGCCGTCGACTGTGAGGCCAAACGGCGGCCCAAAAACGGCCGCATTGTTGATGAGTACGTCCACCGATGGCTCCGTTCGGATCAGGTCTTCGGCGAACTCCTTGACGGAAGCGAATGAACACAAGTCCACGTTCTTGTAGACCACGTCGGGCTTCGATGGCTTCAACTCCGCGGTCAGCTGTTGGATCAGCTCGTGTGCGGCGCCGCCGTCGCGACAGCCCATCACCACTCGGGCGCCCCTACGGACCAACTGTCTGGCCGTCTCTTTGCCGACACCGCTGTTCGCGCCGGTGATGACCACTGTTTTGCCCTTCAATGATGTCTTCGTCGAGCATTTGGTCCAAACAAAGTGTTGACAATAGACACGAAACGTGACAATTATGGTGACAAACGATAGACAACTGTATTGTATGAACGGATAGCTGGACACCAAACTCGCGAGAGTAGTGGTCATCGTTAAGAGTTGACGCTTTCAATCATCACTCGAATTGATCCCAAAGATAGTGTCAACTCGTGAACAGTAAACAACAACACATGTGTTGACTACAACTCACTTGCAATACACCACTCAATACACCATTGGCTTCACAGCCACTACACTGTTGTTGACTATAGCTCTGCTGTATTGCAGTGCATACGAGTTGTGCAGTGAAAGCGCATTAGCGGTCAAACATTAGTTTTGATTCAAATTTTGAATTTCAAAACTTTTGAAGCGAATGAATGAATGAGTGATTTGTTTATAAAAGTGGGCAATAATTTGGAGTAAGAGTTGACTCTCGGAATCGAATCAACGCTCGAATCGCGTAATAATGGACGCAATGAGTGAAATTCCAGACGTGAGTCAAGTGATCGACGAAAAGACACGAAGAGTTCAAACATTGAGACGAAGACTGACTTTAATTCAAAGTATTGTTCAAAACGCGAACCAAAGGAACAGAAAACTACTCAACGCTTCCAAACTCACCACCGATTGACTCACGACTTGACCTTTGGATCACTTTTGGTGACTATTATCTGGTGTTGAGTCCAATGGAGGCAACGGTTGAGTCAAGTGTTGTGTTGAAACGCAAACTCGACTCACAGTTGAGTTCACGCGAAGACAGAAGTCATGAAACCATTGATGAGATCATCAATTCATGCGTCGAAGACATGATTACAACCATTGATGAACACATGATGTCAGCCATCGATGGGACCAAATTGGGTGACAATTCACTGATGGATGACATGAGCGATGAGTTTTGGGACGATTTGGACATCAATTCAGGCGATACTCACGTGAAGAGCGCTTCTCAGCTTCTCAACTGGTGTTGAAGTCGGCTTTCACTTAACAGAAAGTTTGTCTCCAAACTCAATAACAACTGAGTTTACTCACGATTTGCTCTCCTTGTCTGTTAGCTACACTCAGATATGGCCGCAAGACTTGTCTCACAATTGGATTCAATTAAGTATTCAATCATTTCTTGTCTTTGTTTTCACTTTTAATGTTGTTTTTGATCCCAAAAGTGATGCCATTATTGGACTCAACGAACGCTTCACTCAAACAATTGATCCAAAGATTTAATACTAAAAGTGTTTTAATTGTTATTTAATGTGTTTTTTGTATAATTTATAAATAGTTTAGTATTTCTATAAAAAGTCATAATTTGTGTCAAAAGTGTATTCATTAATGAAATAAAAAGTTTTAATTAATTTTTATTATAATTTGTTCACAATTTGAGTGTTTATTAATCACAGCATTAGATGTGATATAAAAGAGTGAAAACTGTTTAGACATCTATTGAAGTGATGTCTTCGCAGATGGAAATGAAGAGCAGATCTTTAAGAATTGCATTCAATTCATGCTTTCAAACGATTCCTGTTTTGCAATGAAAATGAAATACAAAAACAAATAAAACAAAAGTTAAATAATTGTTATTTTGTTTGATTTGTTATATATTTGTGTTAATTCTCGCAATACTTAACAATAGTATTGCAATTGAATTGAATTACTGAACGTATAATACAATTAAATTTTTAAATATTAATTTTTATTCATTAAATGAAAACTAATTAATTATATTTAACATAAAATCCGTTACAAAATTCTCAATCAATAGATTTCTTAAGAGTTAATCAAAATTTGACACAAAATACAAATCAAAGATTGGATTAGAAATTATGGATCAGACAATTCATGTCATGAATGATGACATTTTGTATCTCATATTCAAGGATTTGGATCTCAAAGATGTGTTTGCATTACAACGAGTGTCACAACAGTTCAGCCGTTGTTCACAAGGAGTGCTTCGGACGAAGAAAAGAGTGAGCATTGGATTCAATAAATTGAAGGCGAGTTCAGAGTCAAGACTATTAAACACGAGTTTTGATGTGAATGATTGGCATCGCATTGATATCACACAAGCGATCAACACATCACTGAAAGGCTTTGATTTGACATCTGGTGATAGACTCGAGTCTATTGTCAGCCAATTCTGTGGAGTAAAGGCTTTATATCTGTCCACAACTGTAATCAGTTTCAAAACATTAGAGCTAATGTTCAAGAAGTGGCCACAACTCAAGAATCTCTGCATTTATGACACAGAAGTCGTTGACTCCAATGACCACACAATCGCCGAATGGGAACAACTCGTCTCAAAAGTCAAACACATATTCATCGGAAGCAATGATTCAAAATGTGCGTCATTTTTGACAACAATTATGCCAAAGACGTCTTCATTGGATGGCCTCACTGTTGAGACTTTGAGATTACCGGCTCCAGACATCACACTATCATTACTCACAGACTATTTGCCGACAAACATGCGATTCCTATGCATTGGCGTCACATCAATGGACAGTCAGGCCATCGATGTTATCACTGCAAAATGTCGGCAAATAAGAAGACTAACCATTTTTGGGCTCTTAGATGCTGTAGAGATTCATCTCTGGAACCTATGGTTTGCATTGATCTGCGATCGACTCAAGTGTTTGACACAATTGAACACTCGTTTGGGAGACATTTCCGCCAAGAATTTTGCGCTAAATATAGTAAAACTCGAAAATCTAAAAGTCCTCGAAATCGGCAACAATTCAAAACAATGGATCGAAACAATGTGTTTCGATACTCAAGAGATGGCCAGACATATGGGACCAATGGTGTCGTTGAAGACACTAACTCTGCTGGAACTCAAGTCTTCACCGAATCGATGGTTGAATTTCGTCCAAATGTTTCCAAATGTCCGCAAACTGACACTCAATTACATGTATTATCGCACCGATTGTGAGGACGGAAAGGACTGTAATCAATGTTTCCATCGGTGTATGAAAAGGGTGTCAAAACTTTCGCAATTGAAACACATTACTATCGGTTCTGTCTAGTGTTCTATACCATTCTGACCAGGGTAGTGTTCTGTATACGACCTTCACAAGTTAGCACAGCTAGCCGATTCATAACACAGCTACATATGTTTAGATTAGCTTCACAACTAGGTAAAGTTGACCAAAACGCTGGCCAATAGACGGCGAGTATTTCGATTGGATGTGTTGCCAAAAGTCAAGAGACAACTAATCCAAAGGATGGAAGAAATGAATGTCTCATTTCCCGATCGTGTGATTGTGAGCCACGAGTTCAGTATGAAAGCGATGCTTAACTGACATATTTGTGTTTCAAAGACCTCTTCAATCATTTGCAGTCATATTTAGAGATATATTACTTTAAAACACAAGTTATTTAAAAAATTAAGAAATTTTCAATAAAATCTCAATTAAAACAATATATAATTAGATATTTATTTTATTGTACTTTTAATACTATTAAAAAACATATTTAACTAAACAGTTATTGACAGTAAATTCAATAATAACTAAAAGTGGACACAATTTTTGGGTTTCATATTAAATATCTCTCTGAGAAGTGGTGTCGAAATCTGT